>JACDRQ010000443.1:0-69065 GCA_013841215.1 Hycleus cichorii
CAATAAACATTTCCCTAATAAAAATCAAAGGGTGATATTCTGTAGCTTCTCAACGATAATCGCATTTTATAAGAAAATTACAGAATACGACTAATTTTAAATTTGAAATTAAAATATTTGCAATGATAATATGGTTTTCGTTGAAATAGAAAGAAGTGGAAAAATAATAATAATATTCAAGCACTGTAATTAATCGGTCTATTTTGCAATAGAAATTTCGCAAATTTTAAATTTTAAATTCGTCTGCGATTTATTTTATTTTATGAAAAACTAGGTGAATGAAATTGATTCAAGCTCTACGCTATTGAATACTTGAATAAAGCTACGACGCTTACGCAATTGAAGCATGGCCAATTGAGAGGTATGCCTTGTATATTTAGAATTTCCTTGGATCTCTTTAATATTGAATGTAAACTGTATTCATGTTTCTGTTATAAAATTTTGGAATGACATTCAAATGCCTAATTTAATATTTTAAGCGATTCTAGATTTTTGGGAGAAAACTTTCCAAGTTAATATCATCAAGTATTAGGGACTTTTGGAACATTACATTGGATAACCTGACGTTTTATTTTAAAATCTTATAATAGAATCATATATTTAATTTAATATTGATTGCATTGAAATTTTAAGTGAATAATTCAAATTAGAAGAATTAATTTGTAGGTAATGTACAAATAAATACATTTAGCACTACATCATAATTCACGAGCCGCTACTGTAAGCAAATAGATAATAAATAATGCAAATTCCATAATAATTTCGTAATAATCACTAAACCTGTATAGATACACTATAATTACTGTATAATTGAATTATAAATACAATACAATTTTAATTAAAATTTAATCAAATAATTTTATTGCGATTCCTCAACATTCAGGGCCATCTAGCGGTGTTATCTTCACTTAATATCATGCTTTTATAATGGCGGCAAAACAGGAAATACCGGTGAATTATAAAGCTTCAGTTCTATTTTCAGACTCTCCACGCTAGATGGCAACGATAGTAGAGCTTTTAGCTTGTTTTTCAGTGAATTTCATGAAAAATTGATAGATTATCTTTTCGTTAAACAAAAATTAAGCTCGATTATTTTAAATGAAACACTAGTTCATTTCTACATTTTAGCTTATTCTAGTCACTATTTTTGCTCACAAAGATGATGAGGTGATGATGAAAACGGACAAGTTCTCAACACAAGTACGTGACTGTGTTGTTGACAAATAAATAACTTATGACAGTTTCTGTATCCTGCATAAAACTGGAAACGTTTTATTTTCCTGTGGTGTCTCAATTAATATTAAAATATTACAATAAATTCATAAATCTAAATAGTTTTTAAACTTTTAAAACAACAATTGGTCGTTGTTGAGAACATAAATCGAAAGCTTAAAACATTTACAAAGATAATTCTAGGATTAGATCGATGATAAATCATTTGATTAAATTGTTAGTTTTTGATTTTGCATGAATATCGATGGGATTTTTATAGCTTATAGTTGTATGAATCTTGATATTGATATTTCTATGTTGCGTTATATCCGAAAAGATATTAAATGGTGCCGACATCATCAGATGATTTAATGGCCATTTTATTCTGTATGGGGAAAAATTGCAACTTTGTCATATGCAATATAAGTTTGAAATCATGGATATGGACACATTGACATAAACCGAAATAATAAAAAATAAAAATTCCACTGCCCATGAAATTCCATAAATCGTTTAGACCACAAATTAAATTGTATTCTCAGTCATTTTTCATATATTTTTTTTTGTGTTTATTATTTTTTCGTTTAGTATTTCATGGTCGTTTTAATTGATCATAATTTATATTTGTAGTAGTTAGCTAGGGGGAAAAACTGGAAAAACACGAAAAAATCCAAATGGAGAGTTATAATAACGTAAGTCTATCTAACATATGTTTCAGGGTTTCAGTTTTCAAATTATTTTATCGAAATAATTACTATAAATTTCCATATTTTTCAACAAACTAACCCTCTATTATTATTGTATTTTTTCCACCCTCACTTTACGCTTATAATAAAAACAATAATTGCAAATCAAAATAGACACACATGTTGTTATTCTCAAAGGCTGATTCTATCGGATTTGGATTATGACCCCTTCGAGACGACACATTAGAATCAGTGGGGCCACTTTAAAATCTAAATCCCGTTTTGCAATGAAAATAAATGACTTGTTCCTGCACCACTGTCAACTTAATTTCCTGCCATTGCAGCAGGAAAATCGGAAAAGAGCAAAAGCATTGTGTATAGAAAAGGGGATGGTCATACCCTTACTAGTCGAAAATTTTAAACCCTCTCTAGTTTAGGGTAGAGTTGTATAATTTTTCAACGAATATTAAAAGAAATCAAACTATTGTCTTTTTTTTTGATTTAAAGTGGGGTATAATTAAAAATTTACTAGTAAGTTGTTAGTGGGACCGGAAAGTTGCTATAGAGAAATAGATGAGGAGGGTGTATTTAGATTGCAATTTGTTAAAAGCTGAAGCGTAGATCGGAAACTTGAAATCTCGCCCTGAAGTTTTTAGTTAAAAACATGAAAACTAAAAAGAGATAGATTGACGATGTTGATGATAATAATAAGAGAAATGTAAAACTTTTTTCAAATTCATACAAATTCACCTGATATAGATTGAATTCCCCTTTGTTTTTTTTTTCGTAACTAACAACTAGCGTTATCGTTTATAAAAAATTCACGAAAATACGAAATAAATAACGCTAAATAAAACGAATGGAGAGAAAAATTTGTAACATCCTCTATCAAGTCTCATTTGGTCGAATCTCATTTTTAGCTTGTTAGCTGAAACTACATTGAAACTCGGATTTCTCACAAACGAATTAAAATAGAACAGATTGAGATTACATATGAATCCTACAATTACTGAAAACGCATTAATTTAGCCGAATTTCTAATTATTACAACGAAATTTATAACGAGTGGTCCATTTAAAAGCAATTCGAAACATATTTTGAAGATTTGTAGAGGAAGCTTTCCAGTAAAATTTTAATAAAGTCACTGTTTTTTACTTAAAACTATGCAGTTTACAACATAACCCCGGTATATTTGAAAAATATTTCTAGAATTTGTAGGAGAGACCTTATAGATCATTTTAGCAAAATTTGAGCCTCATAGCTCATCGGTAAATTGCTCAATAACGATCGTTGTAGTTTATATTGCGATTTTTAAACGAGTTAAGCAACTCAAGTGACTCAGAATGACTCAATGATGCTTCCTATATATTTTTTTTCGATTCTGGAATAAATGCAAAATATTCCAACCTATACTTTAGTTATCGTGAGTCATTTTTAAACATTGCGCCACGGTCGGAAACGAGCATTTTTTGACCAACTTGCCGATGAGTTACGAGGCCCCAATTTGGCTCAGATGATCTTTAGGGACTCTCCTATAAATCCTTGAAATAGTTTTCACATCGCTCGTTAAATAATCAGCGTTGTCATATAGACTATATACTTTTAAGTGAGAAGCACTGTATAAATCTTCGTAAGGTTGTTTTTGTCATTTTTGACGAAAATCTAATAGAATTTATACTTTTGAATGGTCGTTTAGGTGTACACAATTCGTATCTCCTATGCTAATTTCGTTTGTGCGATTTTTTTTAATGTTTATTGAAGAAAAATTCAAAGGAAAGCACAACCACACAAATTCCATGTATTTCCACACGTGGCCATTATTTACATTCACTGTATTCGATTGGGCAATAACCGGTGATTTATAATCTCTATTAATTACACGATTATCTGCCGTGTGATGTTGGAAGTAACCGTTACCAAACATAACCCTACAGACTAAAACCATCCCCTACGGTCATTGTCAAACAGATATTAGATTTGACAAAATTGTCAAGATCAATAAGTAAAATACCATCTGTATACACCCCTAAGGGCTCTATCACTTATTTTTCATCTATAAGATTTACATAAATCATCCCCTATGATAAATTAAAACTACAATATAACTGAAAATTGAAACAACACATAGATATTTGGACGTTTTTAACAGCAATTTCAGTTGTTGTAATAATAACAATCACGAAATTTAATGTAAACATAAATATTTTGTTTGTAACTGTACTTCAATAGAAACGCCTCTTTTAAAACGATATGGATAAATATAACAGCAAACGCTCCCTTTTAGATTAGGAAAACCGCCATAGAATATCCCAGATAATTCGTTAAATAATTCACGAATTATTTGCTGAATTTAGATCGAATAAGAAAGGGTCCTTGATCTAATCAAAACTCAACTAATATTTATTTATAACACACATCTATCAATAATTCAATAAATTTACCAAAGAAACAAAGTTGAAATCACAAAAATCAACTATAATAGAGGGTAGATACGATAAAGTACCTCGAATATTTCAAATACTAATGTTGGATACTTTTTCCTCATTTTCTTGACAATATAAGATCCGTTCAGGGGTTAAATTTAAAAGAATAGTTGATTTTATTTTTTCATGTTCAATACGCTTTTAAGAAATAAATTGATACAATTATTTGTCCCTAGAAAAAGTACAATAGCGATTTTACGATTTCAATTTATGGAATTTATTTATTTTGCGCTACACAAAATCAATTGCTACAATTTTTCAGTTATAAACAACAAAAACAGAAGCATAAGGGTGCCCTTACTAGCACAAACATTTGTCTCTATCATTTTTTTTTTGTTATACTTTGTTAAGAAGCTTTAAAAAGGAATCAATGACTTTTTCTTTATTTTTTACTCTAAAATACAGTAATATAGCTCGTTAGAAAGAGCATTTCAAGTAAAATTGTATCGTTTTGGAAAATTTAGTGGAAATTTTGAGTTATAGCTAGTAACTTAGATAGAATTCATATCTTGGAACTTGAAACGCCCTGCCCAACGAGCTATAACACTTTACTTTAGAGTGAAAAATAAGGGAGAAATCGTTGATCAAAGATTCTTATTAAAAAATGACAAAATAATAGATTCATTTGTTGATAAATAAAGCAAAATCAATTCTTTATATATCGAAAGAAATAGGGTAGTATTGTAATTGTGGTAGTATTGAGGGGATGATATGAAATTCAATTCTGATAACGTCAAGGACGTCGTATCATTCACGCCCCTATTGATTCTCACCAAATGTAATTATCAATCTCATGTGGTTGTCTATCAAATGTCACCCGGAATTGTGCTTTCTGTATTTAAATTAAAAATACAATATTTCGAAGGAGAATACGATTAATTCCGACTTGTTATGGTATTTTTATGTCAATTAAACAGCAATTGAATTGAGCGATGTTCATATATTGACAGATTTCAACCCTTGATTTCGTTAATTTATAAAGAAATAAAATGCTAAATTTTAGGGGAAAATCATAATAAATCTTAGTCGTTTATGTGTGTAGTTGATTGATGAAAACTGTCGACTTCCTGATGAGCTACGGAGGCCAAATTTTTGCAAAATTCTCTAGAGACTCATCTACAAATCTTCAAAATTGCTGGGCTAACAGGACTTATCTTTAAGTTATTTAACCGGTACAGTAAGTTGAAGATTTGATTTTTAAATAATAATTGTAAGTCTAATGTTGTGTTTTATAAGTTTCCACAACATATTGTCAAAGTTTTAAACAAGAAAACTCCTCAAATCCAATTTATTCAAACTTTATCACATCTATCTTAATAGTGAAAGATTATCTTTTCAATCTTAAAACTAGTTCTGATATCACTAGAGTTAATAACAAAGTTTTCATGTAATTCTATTTTTATTATTTTTTTTCCGTCTATTTCCTCAATCCCATTTTCTCTTGTATAAACCTCTGTGTTATTGAAGTGGTGTACTTCATATAATTTAATCCAAGTTCGTGTTTTACGTTACAAACGATAAATAGAGAAGTGAAAATAGAAGAAAATGAAGAAAAATTAAAATAAAAGTGAAAGAGAGACCGTCAAGTTTCACGACCGCAATTAAACGTAATATCGTTAATTTATTGTGGACAAGAAAGTTGAAAATCTACAATGTAAATTTGATACACCCTTACTATTTTTATTGTATAGTTTTTTTTATCTATTGGAATTGAATTCTCGCTAAATTATATGTAGCAATTTATCATTAAATTATATGGAAACCACATTGAAATTAGTATATCTAATATTGTATGTCTGTCTGTGTAAATATGTGTATGGGGAAAGTGCATTTCGATGTTCCACCTCCAGAGGTTTCTCTCGATCGCGACGATAATTCATCTTTATTATGCTACAGCCCGTTAGTTTTCATTCATTTACTAAAGAGTAGTAAAGGGGATAATGTTGTATTTACACTAAAAACCTGCATGAATATGGAAATATAACAGTAACAAATAATAAAATAACAAAGGGGTAGTTTCAACTACATTCAAGCTATACGAAAATGAAGAGAGATAGATAGAGTTTGGTGGTGGATAACTAGGCTTACCGACAGCACAAATCGAATTAAGCAAACAAAACTAGATAAAATTATCTCTTTTTATTTCGGTCCATTGGGATTTAAATAATCTAGTTTTTAATTGGTCGTCTGCATTTCAAATGTACATATACCAAATAAGTGGTAAAGGTGAATTTTCGTATAAAATTTTCGAATGAATTACCAACATTACTACGATAATAAATTTCAAGTGAAACTGTCACATGTCCCTACCATGGTTGTCTAACCGAACTACAATAGTTGTTGTCCCTAGAGAGACTAAACAGAATGTCAATAGAAAATTAGGATGTCTGTCTAGAATTTTAACAGTTTGATTATAAGCATGGAAAAGGTAGTTTTGTTAGGCGAAATACGTCCATTTGGAGAAAACTTTGTTTCTAAAACAGCAATAGACGAGTATACGAATCAATTAAGAGGATCTCGAGTAATATTGACAATATTCTTACAATCTGAAGATTATAGGGGATTCCCCAGAGAGTATTTTAGCAAAACCTGTATCCGTAGCTTATCAGAAAGTACATAAAATGAATAACGTAACTTGGAGTCACTCTTAGTAGTTTTATGTGTATAGTCGATTGAGGAAAATCGCAGTATTGGCTAAAAAAGCGTTTTTTGATCGATTTTCCGTTATTGTCTCCAATTTAGACCAAAATGTACTCTAGACGTTTTCTTGAAAATCCTTAAAATATTTTTTGAATTGCTCACCAACTTTTGAGTAGACCAAGAAACTGAAGAGAGAAACACAAACAACACTAATAAGCACAATGAGTGTTCATCTCTTTACTATATGAGTGGAATTCAAGTTAACACTTGGCGCATCCACCATTTTTACACACTTTAATTAAACCTGCTTTTTCAAATTAATAATAGGTACGATATTTTAAACAACAACAAAATCTAAATTAATTTATCAAATTAATTATAAATCAACAGTTCTTTCACTCATGTTTACAAACAATCTCTATTGTCGATACAGAATTGATTTTGTTGCATCCTATATCGATTCTAGAACGAAAACAAATTTATGAAACAAACAGTTATGGTTAATATACAAAAATAATAATAATAATAACCAAGAGTGAGTCAATTCTAACACTAGCACAAGTGTCACAATCTACAATAACAACTACAACAAACCACAATAAGCTTGTTATACTAATTCAAGTTTCTTACATGTCTCTTTTGTGGTGTTTCTGTATCTGTTTTCTCCACTTAAAAGTAGAAAATTTACAAATTCACCCCATAGAAATCGATATGAAACAATAAGAGATGATAATTTAAAATAATTTTAGAATATATCTTTGATAGACAATCTGTTATTGTTGATTTATTTCGCACAAATAAATTAAATGTAATTCTATTGAAACAATACAAAATTACTATTTATTTTGTTTGATAAATGTGTGGAAAACTATACCGTTGGTATTGTTGAATTTCCCATATGTTTATAGTGAGAAAAATATAAATCATTAATCAATATATAGGTGTGTCTATATAGGGAAAAAATCGATTTATCTTGTTGTTATCGTGTTACCGATGATGGTGACGATGTGTAAAAACAATCTTTCAACACATCATTCAAGTATATCATGGAGAAAATAATTTTCTTTCTTTCAACGCATGTTTCCGTTTAGACTGGATAGTTCTTACAAATATAAAATAAAAATTCAATGAAATTTTGTTATACATTAAAATAATCCGAATAAACCGCTCACCAACCATTGAAAAAACCCAGTCATTCGCCTCTTCAATGTTTTTGGAACCTATTTAGATTTATATTAAAATTTAAACAATAAACATAAAATAATTGGCGAGGTGAGCCTTTTCAATTCTTATAAGATCGATTATAAAGAATGCAGGGTGGAGTTGATTAACGAAAATCGCTAAGATTGGACTGAAGTACCCATTATATGTTGAAACATTCGGTATAACACATGAATAATATTAAACATTTACATTAGCAAAGTGGGTGTAGTAAGTTCAAAGAAAGTTTCGTATTAAGTTGTTTAAGACGTAAACTATTGAGTTTGAGTGGATTAACTAGAATAGAGGGTTGAAAGTGAGACATACATATGTGACGAGAAATATAATACCCTCTAATTAGTATATGGTAGTTTATTTAAACTAATTAAAGAAAGAAAAATTTAATAACTAGATAATTTCAAAATTAGTTAATTTTAATCTATTTTGTGATTTATGGTTCAATGATTAGATTCTGTCATCTAATTTTCTATACTCAAAGATCTATGATCGGTGGTGTGTTTCCTGAATTTCTCATCCCTAAATCTAGTCAATTAATCAATTTTAGTTACAATTAATTATTCTGTACATACAGAGGCACACACACACATATATTGACACAATTCAATCGTTTCACTGTTGTTCGTAAAGCTAAACGGGATACAATTTCTGCTATTCACTATCATCATTTAATAGTTGAACCGCTCTCATATTCCATACTATTGAAGTAGGGGGTGGAACAATCATCTATATAGTCAGTTATGTTGTCGATATACATTAAAGATAGGCGTTTATACTATATGTACGTATATGTATATTATAATAGAGCTATGATGGAACAATTTAAACAGTTAAACAAACGTGGTTGTAGGTAATTGATCTGTGAATTTTTAATTTACATTGTCTACTCATAAATTACGTTTTATTTTTTACGACCAAAACGATAAAATATACCATTAAAGGGAGTTTCTTCAAGTTTTATGTTAGTTTTAAATAATCGACTTATAATAATAAAAATGATATCACTGAAGCAGAAAAGAGAAGATTATAAAAAGTATTGGATTAAGTTTGAGTAGGGTTTAAATTCTTGACAAACGGATAGTGTCTGCCAGAATTTTCATTCATAAGTTCTTATTTACTCAGATCCATTCTCTAATCCTTTACTATAATATTTGTGGTTTTCTACGTATACAACAATGGACTAGACAGATTATGTGGAAAATATAGATCGAGAAGTGTGGAATATACAGGGTGTCTGTATATTCTGGCCATTTCTTCGTTAAAACATGACATAAGAAAATGGAACATAATCAATACAAATTTGGGATTGTAAGGTTAGAAGTTTCGAGGAATTCGGTTCTATCAACCCAAAGTTTTTGAAAAAGATACTCCATATGTTTAATTTAACCAACAGAAATTGAAAATCCACCAAAAATGGGTTGGTAACCAAATTTCCCAGATGCCAGTACCATACAGTTTCAAAAATTGGTGAATTATGGTGCAATTACACTAGTAAATCTGCTAAACCTGCAAGTCTAGTGAAGTTTAGGCTGTGTAAACGGCCTCAAAGTGTCCTAAATTTTAGACGACACTTTTGCATCTGAAACTTTTTGAAGTTTCCAGTTAAACTAAATATTTGACCGTTGAAGCACACGATATTCAAAGTTTAGACGCTTTTTTGAAAGTTAAGGAGTCTATTAACCTTTTTAATAAACTTTTGAGAGCTTAGCGTTAAAGTTTAGCTAAAATTTAGTGTTTTGGTGTAAACTTTACTGTACTTTAGTGATTTCTGTTTTATAAAATTAGTTCAATCTTATTAATTACCACTCTCCATAGATACACTAGACACCCTGTATTTTCGATGTTTATCCTATTTACAACTTCTATTTACAGAAATATGAGCGTTTTCCCCTGTCTTTTTCCCTATAAACACAGACAATATTTATTTAAATTCTACCCGTCATGTTTGCTGATTAGCATTAGAGTTTACACAAATTGTGGACACTTTTGTTCGATTGTAGTTCAATTGTATGACTTGAATTTTATATTTTTTACGTTTTAATTGCCAATTTTGCGACATAAATTCAATAAATTACTAATCATTAAATAGTAAAACCATAAGGGAATATTGCAGTTTTAATACAAATATTCAACCGAAACCAAATCAACTCTATGTTAACGAATCAGAATAATTTAATTTCGCCTACCATTCCCTCTTGTACTAATAATGAATGCGTTTCTATACAATCTCTTGAGAGTATAAAGAGCGAGATAGAAATTTTAGATGGTCAGTATATACTGTAATTGCAATGTGGTAGTAGCTCATCTGTTCCTTAGAATTGATTCAAATCTTAACCGAAAATATGTTGAAATTAGGGAAGAGTTTATTAAAATTATAGTTTCCTGAAGAAGCCATTATTGTTCGAAATTGAGAAAATACCCCAGACTTAGACTAGCCTGGTCTTATTTAAAATGTCTGATAACTTTGAAGTGGTGAATTTTGTTCAACATAAAAGGGTGGTAATGGTAGTATACAACAGACAAATAAGGGAGGTTTTGACTAACTGACTGTTCAGTTTTATTGACCTTTTACGAAAACTTGTGCCGTCTGATGAGTTTCTTTCTTATAACAAACGAATAGAGAGTAATTAACTGAATAAACTAGACTGTTTCGGGATAAAACATAAAATTCACAAAGAAAAATTCTTAAATTTTTCGGTTTTTTCTCGTCTTCTCGGACTCTTTTACTAAATAAATACGTTTCATGTGGAAATTGGCTCGTTTGTTTTTGTTGAGACCTCCTTCATCTCCTATCCAATTCAAAGCATCAAGGTATAGCTATTATTACAATCCTGAGACTATTTTCAGGAAATTGTATTGTTGGTAAAGTGAAAATTCCCACTTCAGAATTGATATTGTGTGTTATTTCAGCATCAGGTGCAAACAACAATATTAACTGGTAGACATTAGAAAAATTGAAAAATTCAATTTAAAATGTTTTGATACAAGTTAATAAACTTAAATCTAAATTGATATTGTGTACGGAAATGTTATTTGAACGAATTAAATTTGAAAGAGAACAAAAAAAAATAAATACCAACATTTCTCTTATTACACACAAAACTTTGTCGATATTTTCGTTGATGTTCTTTCACAAAAGTTTTTCAATCTGAATTTTTACGATTCTCACACCCCTTTTCTCTACACATTTTCAATCTTTTTTTTCTTTCTCTTCCTCTTCCTATACCTTCATTCTATCGTTGTGAAATCAACCAACAAAACACACCTCATGTCGTCTAACATAGAAACCGCATTGTTAATGGTGATGAAGCACGCAATTTCCCGAAAATTTTCACATTTTTATTACCAACGATTACAATAAAATCCAACAACTTTTTTCTCAATATTATTCCTCTATCTATTCCCCATATTTAACCGCAAAATGTAAAAAATTTGCAGGTATATTAGCGACAAATTTTTATTTTATTTTTATACAGAAAAAAAACACGCTAAATATAAATGATTCTGGAATTTATGGTGCAATATAACCGTTTAGTATCGTGAGTTCCCATTAAAATCATAACAATGTACAATTGACGATTAGTACGGTTAGAATTCACGGATAGTATCGTTACAATTCTAATGTTATTGCTATAACATTAGTTAATATCGTGGCAATCTACCAACAATGTAAATCAAATCGAAACATTACTTTTTAAACGTAACTATTAATAATTCCTATCGATTATTACTACCAATAAAATTGAGTGTTTCTTATTTATTTATTATTAACTTTTATTGTAATTGGAAAAGAAATATTGCCCAGAAAATAAAACTTTACTTTTAACTCGTATTCTAAAAAAGGCACCAAAAAACTTACGATATACAATTTTAATGAACAATAAAACACAATCAATCATTAAAATTGTTGAAAAAAGAATTTAAGCGCACGTTTTAAGAAATGGATTGCAACACCTGTAGAACCAGATTCCTATTGCATAAGTTGTAACCTCAAAGTTGGAGAACAGCTGGTGAATTTGTTAAACAAATATACCAACCTATTTTTTGAAAAGCGGATAATCCAACTTTACAATTTGGTGGAAAAAATATTTATCCAACAATTTTTTTTTATAATTATTGTATTATTAATTTCCATAGCAATTTATAAAATCAGATTTATATTTTAAATAATAGCACAACAAACTATTGAATCTGGTTAATTTAAATCGGGTGTTATTGAAAGTAATAGAACAAAACATTTATCGGCTTTACTGTATTTATAATAATTTCAAAATGCACAACTGCAGTAAATGCAGGAGTATTAAAACAGAATTTGGAATGTATCCAGAATTTAAACTGCAATACCAAAGTTACATTTTTTTTGCAATTTATACTAAAACTAGTTTAACTTGACCATGTATTCGATTAAATCAATAATTCACCTATAATTCTACAATAAATTAAAAAAGTTTAGTACTTCAAAGCGGAAGAAGATCCTCGAAAACTACGAATTTCCTCGAAACAAACTCAAACTAATTATGGTTTACTGAAAGATTTAGAACTATCGGTAGAGTGATCCAACACAGAATACACCTGCACGTATTTCTTATTTCCTCAACGGAATTCAAGTGTGAGATTAGTGCGAATCGGTTATGTGGAATGCGTGTAAAGTTCGAATTATATGTGATTCGGTTAAAATTGAGCAGAATTTTTTTAAATTACCACCTTTTAGACTTCATCTACAGCTCTTTATTTCTATAATATAACACTAAAAGAGCCATTTAGCAAATACTTGTAGTGTTATAGAGAGATTATATCACGCAATGTCTGCGAACTAATATTAAACGATGTTGGATCTTAAAGAGAATTTTCTAGTAGAGTAATTTTCACAACATTCTAAGCAAATTTCGGTTATAAATTATCAGTTTATAGTCGTAATAAGTTATTGTTTGTTGATCAGTAATTGAAACTACAAGAATTTCTAATCAAATAGTACATAAGAGATTGTACATATACTCATAGAAAGTTAAAGTGGAGCTTACAAAAGCTATCAAGATCATTAAATTAACTATAGTTGAGAGAACTTCATGTAGAATCATTATATTACTATTATAAAATCGATATTTTAACGATAGGAATATTAAATTTGAAGAGATAAATCAAAAAGTTATAAATGAATATCAACTTTTAAACCACAGGAGACAAATCGTATGAAACATAAAAATCTTATTATTTCCGCCTTTTTGAATTAGAAAAACTTAAAAAGTTAAGGAGCTATATTGGCCGGCAGCCAAAATTCACCCGCTAGATTAAAATGGTAATGCAACGTTCTTACCATGTTTAAAGTTGAATTGAAATGGAAATCTACCAAACATACCTGCAACAAGAAAACAATAAATCAGCACAAAATAGGATAAACTACAACGAAAAAAAAACTATAATATAAATACAGATAGAGCAAAAATCTTATTTGATATAGTCTTACAACTTATACGTTAAGATCCAACATCTCCCCAAAGATTAACAAAGCAATTCTTATCATGTTCTGCCACTTTCAACAGAACTAAAACGTTTCAAGAAAGTTGAACAGATTTCAGTTGTTGTCATGAAAAGTCAAATGTTTCATCTCTATTGTTGCTCAGTGATTTCAAATTTGCCAAATCAACGATTGATTGACAAGCAATAAAAATAATTCCAAATAACTAATGAATTTTTCATGGAAATAAGCGGACGAATTTCCATAGTGTTGTGTTTTTAAAAGCTAAGATCAACTAATAAATGTTAATTTTGTTGCGTTGTTTTTTTGCTTTGTAGCTTAACGGATAATTTCGGCCGTCCTGACTGCTCTATAATAAAAGACTATTAAATACTGCTAAAGTTCAGATTTATCGCTCATTTTATTGTTAATAATTGCCAGTTCGTGCGGTGGTATAAAACATTACCAGTAAACTTGATATTGTATATATTTATAGTATACCGGGTGGTCCATTTGAAAGTATATAATTTGAAGTCAAGTCCCACCAGTTGGTGAGCAATTCGAACTATCTTTTAAAGATTTGTAGGGACTCCTAAAGAAAATTTTAACAAAAGTTGGACGCTGTAATTCATCGGGCAATGTCGTGATTTTCATCAACCAACTACGCACATAAAACGACTAAGAATAACTCATTGAAACATTTTTGGACGTTTTACGTCTGAAGAAAATTGCAATATTGTCCAAAAAGAATTTTTAAGTAGTAAATCTAAATAGTTATTTTTAAAGAAGCATGTATGTGTATTTCCCTCGAACGATAATCACGGCTTTGACAATCTAATAGAAATGGAATTTGTTGGGATTTGTCAATTTTTATCCTTCGTTGATTTTTCCATCCTCGAACACGAATCTACAATAAAATATTAAAAAGAAAAATGGTGTTGTTTTTTTCAATATATAGAAAGGAAATTGTGTGCAAAACATATGCATACGGTAACTTATAGCAACAAAATGGTCATAAAATTATTACTATAACCCTTGTACATCACATGGCACATATAATTCAAACTAAACGAGCCGTTCCAGACGTGCTGCCCTTTAGTAGATACACGTCCAGACTATGGATCATTCACCATATATGAATACTCTTGCATGAATATTCATATATACAGCTCATCCCACTTAAGGAGCAATCATTATAATCATCTTAATTAAGGGAATCGAATTAACAACACTAATAACACCCTAATGAAACTGTAGGTTGAACAATAACTTGTCGTCTACCAAAATTGTTTCAAAGTGGAACAGCCTGTAGATTTCTGTATTGTTAAGAAGTCCAGTTTCCCCTTTTCTATTGACATATTACCGGGTTAAATGTCGTCATATATATGTTGTCAAATACAATTCGATTACAATAGTCACACTATAATTTGCTAAAGTGGCATATCCTTTTTTAACGGCTCAATTTACACGAAAATATCCAGACAGCGTAATTAGTTTCGAATGATAAATTATAAAATAATCATCTTTCAAATTGATTACAATAATTTCCGTAATAATTTCTATTATTGTCTGAAATTATATGTCGATTGTCGTATTGTTATAAGTCTCGACTATTTCTTTGATCTCTTGGGACAGTTAAAGTTGATAATATTTTTTTGGAAAACACACCACTAATGGATTTATTGGAAATTGTTATTGTTATACAACGTAAAACAATTCAACTGGGTAGTTTATAGTTGGGAAGTAATCTTGTAAAATGAGTTCACAAGCTTTTAATGTGTTTTTATGTGTTTATCTGCCGTCTGTCCAAACAAAACAATACGCTATGGGGATCAACACAAGGGATAATTTACAAAATAAAGAAGCTGGCTGTTTTCCGGAAAATTCTACACAAGTCTTAATATCGAATATAGAGATGTTCATAATACTCTATTATTATTAGGAGTTATTGTATATTTTGGTAATTCTTCGACCACCTTCATATTCGCCACATGCTTCATAATGTCCAGTGATGTGGTTGAATTATGAGACAATAGACAGATGCCACATCAAGCAGCTTTGAACCATTAGCAATAGTTGAGTGGTTATGTGTTAGTGATGAAGATAAGGAGGTGGTGGTGGTGGTGGTGGCGACTGTAACATAGAGAATGTAGGAGCGGAAAGTTACGTCTCGTTACTATGAGAAAGAGGGTCCCTTTGTCTCTCTAATGCTTGAAACTTCCTTCATGCTCTCATCGTCGTCCGTTTCCACCGAAATTTCACTATTACAGGAAAAATTACTTAGGTCCTTGATGAACGAACGATTTCCATTCTTCCGTTCTTTTTTTTTGTTCATCCTATCGTCCTGTTTTATTACCCATTTATTCGTATATTTTTGTTGTTGTTGATAGAAATAAAAGCTAATTTAAGTCGACTTTAATTGTTGATTTTGTAAGTTTAGATTTACACTCAACTAGTTTCATTGAAGGTGTAAATCCAATACTTGAACATCTGGCTAAAACTCGTTCGGCCATAATCTAGTTTTCGTTTAATCCTATATTGTGAAACTTGCTACATTCTATTCGACTGGAAGTACGATAATGTCGCTGCAAATTTCTAAACTTCCACCATTAAAAAAAAACGACATTCATCTATAATTCATTAAATAATTATTGATTATGTTGAAAATGCTAGTTAAACACTCAAAGAATATTTACATAATTATGCAATATCATATAATTCGCATATGAATCCCTCCAACCAATTGATAAACCAATTATTGGTAATTTCAATTTTATGAAATCCTCCCTAAAGCCCAGTAGTAGGTAATGTCATACAACTAGCTAAATTAGCAACAATCACTATACCAAATAATTAGTATCGATTATGGATAATTGCAACTATATTTGCTCATTTATGTTATTCTCACACGTATAGCAGCCGTTTCAGTAACCGCAGGATAATTCATAATGATTAAAAAACTATTCCAATTATATTTTGAGAATTTGAGTTTTCGATAAAGAAAATTACACCTTTAACGAGACATTCTCAACAAAAATTTTTAAAGACGAATTCCTTTATTTTACAACGCATTTTAATGATCTAAACGGCATTTGAGAGCGCATTTCAAGGTGCATTCGGTGAACTATTCAATTTTTGGATATTCGCATCTAATCTAGAGTTACAGAAGGAAATCTAAACAATGTTTTTTCAGTAGTTTCTTAAATATTTTCCCCCATAGCTTCACTAATATTGCTTATTTTCTTATATTTTTAATTGGGCATGTGGTAAATTAAAGGCAATTTCAAAATCTGTAAGAAATTTTCCGATCATAGTTAGTTATCTGGAAAATTGATTAAAAGTTTGAAAATTCAAATTATTATTTTTTGGTAGAGCTTTATACTTAGACAATGGAAATTTATGGTGGGAAATTTTCACCTGTTATTTTTATCTATGAAAATTGACTATTTATAAGCTTTCAAATGAGTCCTCGCTCAAATGTCGAAAAGATTTATTAGAATTTCAAAACTTTTCATCGATTTTCCAGAAAACTAGCAATACGATGGCAAAATTTCTTGCACGCTTGGAAAGCGCTTTTAATTTGCTATAAGATCAGTTAAAACTATTAGAAAATAGGCAATATTAGTGCATGTATGGTGGAAAACATCAAAACTGTAAGAAAATACAAAAAAATCATGGAACTCTAGATTACATCTGAATTTGCAAAAATTAGTCCACCGGATACTTCTTGAAATGCTCTTTCCAATGCCGCTTAAATCATCAAAATCTGTTGCAAAATAAACGACAATTCTTGTTCGGGGATGTCTCATGCAGGCCCTTAATAAAACTGTGATGCATAATACAAAATTAATCTATTTCGCTTTTATGCAAGAGAAGATTCTTCTTCGTTGCTTTACGGCAAAAATTGCGACATTGCCCACTTAAAATAGAGACAAAACTTCGCTAGGAGCTATCCTTCAAATCTCTAAGACTAGGAATATTTAGGAGGAACAGACGGTAGAAAATTTGTTCATCTCTAGGAATTTTATTAATACTGGTTGTATAAATGCAATAAAAAGACAATTGTGTTAAAATTTAATAATATTGTTACGATATCAATGAAAATTTTCAAACTGCATTCCCTTGGTAATTCCACGAAATATGCTCCATTGAAGCATTATTGTGGAATGTTATACAGAATATTGCAGTCGTCTAGCTAAATGTATGATTTATGGCTTTGTTTGGTGTTAGGATTAAGCCAGATATAGCTTATCTACATATGTATGTGTATTATATGATATAGATATTGTAAATATTGTATTATGCATTTTCAGAAAGCAGAAAATGTCTTTCAATTTGACATATAGAAGACATCTCAAGTGAAATAAAAATATAATAGATATGTTATAAATTTAATGCATCGTTAAATAAAAAGAATAAGCTTGTGACAAGATAAAAATGAATCTACCGAAAACTTTGAATAGGAAAATAAACAGAAGGAATTTTAATGAATTGTTAGCACAACTGTAAAAAGTGTATGGATGAGGAATCTCTAATACTGAAATGAAGCAAATTATCGTTATTATCAAATATTTTATAAAGTTCTTTCTGAAAGACAAGCATTTCGTGATCTTTGCATATCTACTTTAAAACTTTCAATAAGAGCCAATAGATTCCTAATTAAAATTTCAATCTTTTTTTAGTACTATACTAGATATTCAAGAAAATGCCGTATATTGAATCGAATTACCCAGAAAGATGCACACAACGATGAGTGGTGGATCAATAATTTTAATTGTCAAACATTTCCTCGTTTCATACCGATACTCATGAGAGTCGAACGCTGAATCTAGAACATTTCTCATTATTTCCAACAGTTAGAAAACTTCCAATCTTCTATCTGTTCAAGTTTTCTGCTTTTTTTGCTATTTCTGTTCACTTATCATTCGCTTGATTTTCCCCCAACTTTGTGGCTATTGAAAAAGCTACGATAACAACCAAATAGATGGTTGTTTTTAACAAAAATTTGTAAATGTATTAGAAACTAAACATTCACAATTGGTAATTACTATAGTCATTTGTCATCGTTTGTCTTCTGCAGTAACTGCAGATTTACAAGAATTTCATTACTCTGACATTTACATAACTCTATCTCCATATGTAAACGTTCAAAGTTAGAGTGAGATAGCTAATAAGAATGATAGTGAAACGGGTGGTAGTATTAGAGTGGTGATATACTTAAATTCTGAATAGGGATGAAATCTGTAAACGACACATACACATTTGAACTTTAACTGAAACTAAACCATATGTTGTAAGAATAAAATCAATTCTAGTGATTTTCTATTTGGAAATCTATAGATTGAAGCTATAGAATGTACTTGTTGGCCACGTGGACGCATATCTCTTTTCATCTCTATGAAAACGGTGCGTCGCCTATACAAGGCCGGGAAATTGAGCTGTCAACCGTAAGTTGGTCTCATCACACACCAAACTCAACATCACCGTTTAACAATTCCCTCATGAAAGCCCTTGAAATCTCAACGTAAACCCTTGCATTTATTCAAATTTCTGTGCAAAACGTACCACATTTTTATCGTCGATGTTGGTGTTATAAATAAGAAATGTTTATGGTTCCGCAATTATAGAAATTCTGCAACCCTTCTGTTCCTATTTCGGTATAATGTTCGATATGTCCCTTATTTGATGGCATATAACAATGCATATAGTACCATTAGAAATATTTTTATTTTAGAAAATGCTGATTGAATCAGAGTTACACGGCGATCTTGTTAATAATTTATCTAATATTATAAATTTTACAATGATTTTCGCGCTGTATTTAGCAAATTGAAAGTGCTTTCCAAACCTCTCAGAAATTTTCCAATAAACTGTTAAATTTCCTATAAATCTAACAAAAAGTTGACAATTTCATTCAAAGATTTTCTTCTGTAACGTCTCTCTTATAAATACAGTGATTGATAAATTTTATTGTGAAAAAACCTGCTTCATACCGCTCAAAGGTGGTGATATTGGCAATTTTATATTCAGATACAGGCTAATTTTAAATTCTAATCTAAAATTGTATTTGTAGTGATAGAACAAGTCGATTTCTCTATCTCGTTTCAACACGTTCCATATAAATTTAAAGGAGAATGGTTAAGCGAAGGAATTCTCGGTTACATATTACGACAGGAATGTTAGCGATTCATCACTAGATACTAACCAGAATCACACTGTAGATCCGGTTTTCTTTTCTACTTTACTAGTTTCTTTAAAAAAGAGTAAGATCATCACGTAACGATCATCTTATATCTTTTTACTTCTACGCTTCTACCACAACCACACTACTGCTGTATTATTCATGTGATAATAAAGTCATATTTCTAGTTACTTTCAAAAATAAAACGACCATACATAGGAGAGCATAGGGGAGTAGTTCTTATAATATCTCGAATATACTTTTTTGTTATGCAAATTTTTTGTGGATGCACTATTCTTTAGAATTGCGTCTACGTGAGAGGATACATGAAGAAAAAAAAATTGAAAAAAAGTGATGACATGCAGCAGTAATGCGTTCTTTTATGGTCATTTGAAGGACCACTACAACGAACAAACTAGACATTTTTTTCACTAAAAAAGCGACGCTTTTGAATTAATTTTATTCCCTTGGATAGGCTATAAAATAAATTCTTTAAATTTACGACAATATCCAAAAGTTGACTTTCTTTCGTACTACATTACGCTGTTGTAATTTCGCGTATGTCATAACTCCTCTAGTAAAACACCATATATCGTTTACACTGTCATATTATCAGTAGATTCTCATTTAAAACAACCCCTGTACTAGAATGCATAATTTACAATAACGAAATTTGTCTACCATTAGAAAATGGGAGAGAGAAAGGTCACCTGATAGCCAGATATATAAACCATTATGAAATTACCATTGCATTGGTGAAATTCAATCGAATTAATGTTACTGTAATAGAGAGAAAGATAGAATCAACAAAATTTCTATTTCTATCATTTTACCAACCAAAATTCCAACCAATTAACTTTTCCGGTACTACCACAATAAGTCCAAAGTATAGAACAATAATGAAAGTTAACGAAATGCGTTAATTGAACATAAACACGCAAACTAGATATTAAGATACTCGTTAAGATTATCAAATAGAAGGGAGGACTTTATTGTTTCCCTTGGCATTTACTCAAAATTTGGCTCCGTTCTCGTTATTTTCCGAGAAAAATTCGATATTAATTTGTGAAATTATATAATAATCAAACCACAATCGCATTTAAATATTCATAAAAGGGAAATATGAAAAGTTGACTTTTTTCATTCGTTTCCCACAAAATGCGAAAAAATCAATCAAATCAATCAAGATTTTTAGGTCTTTCTTAGTCTTTCTATGTGCATTATCTTCAAAACAAGCATTTTTGACGCATTTTCTGATAAACTGCGAAGTCTAGCTTTTGCTAAAATGTTCGTCTTGCGACCTCACTACAAATACTCAAAATATTTTTCGACTTTCTCACTAAGTATCTTTGTCATAGTGGTCTCTACAAACACACAAAATTCGATAAAAAAGAACCATTCTATGGACTAACAAAATCTAGTAGAGGAAAGAGATCTGCAGGTGGGAAAGAAGCAGAAAAATGCTCAACTGGAGTCAAACTCCGAGGAATGAGACAAGCGAAGTTGCTTATTGATTGCTTGCCTAAGAATGCTAAGAAGCTTCTCGACCTTAGAATGAACGAATTAAAACTCCTAACGGGGCTTCTGATAGGGCATGGCTCCGTCAGATATCACCTTAAAAAATTGGGCTTAGCTGACAGTGAGAGAAGTAGGTTATGAGTTAGAGAATGAAACTTGCGAACACATATTATATATTGACCTCGCCACAATTCTGTTGCCTGCTGAGGTACGGAGAAGGTCCCCCAGAGAGACAATTAGCCTCGCAAAGAAGATATCTCTTCTGGGATAGCAACAGATCATACAGGTCGCAGTTCGGTAAGGCTTAGAGGCCATTCGACCCAGCTAAATTAACTAACTAACTAGTCGTTTTATGCGCAATATCTCCAAAACAAGCATTTTTTGCCTATGTTCCGATAGACTTCGAGGTTCAACTTTTGCTAAAATGTTCGCCTCAAAACAATTTTCGACTCACTCACCAAGTAATAATCAACTAATATGACTTATGTTTAAAGTCGAATAGTCTACGTCGTAAAATAGATGAATTTCCATGTTTCAATATTTATAACATTTTGTCATAGTGGTCTCTATAGACACGCAAAATTTGATATCTACATAAAAAAGAAAGTTCACTGAAAATTATGAAATATTTCCTCGAAATCTCGTATAATATTTCGACAATGATTCAGCCATTATTCTTACAGTGTTCCGAATGTGACAAATGTTTCTCCCTGTAGAGCCTTAAATTTCTAATATTTACACATCCTATGACCACATAAAAAAAGACTGGATTTCTTTTAATTTAGTTTGAAACTTCCACGTACATATTTCATTTTACTTGTTTCAAATTACGATTTTAATTAAATTTCGAAAACCAATATTGTCGATTTTTTCCCATCGTTGGTACTCTATCGGACTGTAAAGCTTCATAAATCAGAGAGTAAACGATCTAAACTACGACACCCCAAGCGACAGTTACAATATGCGTGTGTTGCTGAGCCCTATTTGCCTAATTTACCTGTATAATTGGGTTATTTGTATCCTGTTCGTTTTCATGTCTTTAAACTGTACACAATATCCAGAAGATTGTAACGATTAAAGAGTGAAATTGACTAATAAAAGCTTGAATTCGGATGTAAAATAATGAATTAATAAATTTCATCCCTTATCTGAAGATTGCCTGAGGGTGGAAAGCGGATAAAATAACCTTCGGTCAATCTATCACATTCTGTGGTGATAGCCCTTGGAAAACTTCTACTAAACAATACAATCGAACACTACTACCCTTAAATATTATAAAAGTGGCTAGGATTGTTGTTGATGATGGTGATGCTGTTATATATCAGTTTCTTCACTATCCTTCTTCACAAATATAATAAATTCGGTTGGTACAGTCGGTTAAGTAATCCATAACACGCTATTAGCTGCAGACAATAGAATAGAAACTAACCAACTACCCCCTCTCAGTTTTACCCTTAACTAGACTGTATGAACCAACCAACCACCCAATTGGAACAATACACACCCGATTAGGTATCCGTGGCAGACACACGCATAGTCCAATCGTGATTTATATTTGACGCCCCTAATTAAAACCAGATATGAAATAATGACGTCAAAGATGGAAATTTCGTCGGCTACTTATTTGCAGATATTCAAATTGTTTTTTTTTTTATTTTAAGTTTGGAAATCAACAAAATTTAAAGAGCAGGAAGAATCCCACCCTTTTCAATCGTTTTAGACAGGTCCAGTTCTTTCTATGCCAGGTGCTGCGTCCATCTCAGTCCCGTCCACTCAACGGATCTATCTATTTCCAGTGACACATCCATTCATTTTCGCCTACACTTTCATGCACAGCTCCTCGTTTCTCTAATATAAAACAAACCTATCCATGTCTAGACATATTTTTTCTACATAAAAAAATATATCTATTGTATCATCGAGACAGATTAAACATCATTATTAGAGAATGTTGTACTAATGGAGGAAACGAGGCAACTAAATGATCATATTAAGGATGTAAAGATCTTTGTGAAAAGTTCAAAAGTGAAGCTCTTTTTAAATTTCCCTTGAGAAAATTACAATTTTTAAAAGAAGGAAATATTCCCAATTTTCTCTAAAGGGTTCTTCATTTCAATATTAATACAAAATCTTGTTGTGTAATTGTGAAAATTGAAGGAATTTTCACAATGAAATTTTCCAGATAACTCCCCAAAATATGTTGCAGTGGTTTACCACTAAAAGGGATAACGCTAGCATTATTGTGTTCCCTCACTACCTGGAGAGATTCTATTTTATTATATTGAAAGTAATAAAATAAGGACCTATTTGGATATGAATTAATATCTTAAATTAATGATTAGAATCAGAACTTCGTTTTGATGAAGAAAATCAATTTATCATCAACAAAATAGTAATTTGCGTGTAATCAATTTGATAATAAATTAATTCATTTGTCTCCGTGATTATTATCACTAGAGTCAGTAATTTGTAGTTTCGCATCGTTTTCACCTATTAGCTCTTATAATTTATTCAACTAATAGCATAGAATTTTCTTGTATAATTCTCTAATATCACGATTTCTACAATTCATTCGGGATTAATTGAAAATATTGACAATACACGATACGTATCTAAAATTAATTCAATCTACTTGTCTATAGATAATAAAATTTCAATTTTTTAAGAAAAGAAAAATTTTGATGTGTCACATTGAAGGACCTTCAAACCCTTCAAGACTCACCAAAGGCGAATATTTGGGTTAACTAAAAGAATTCTACAGGGGTTGTATGCATAGTATTTAACATATTCACATCTACAATTACCCTATATATACCGTAAGATTCAGCAAACGTTAAACGTAAAAAGGCTTAGTTATTCGCCTCCGTAATAATTAGATCAGAATTATGTTCCTATATTCAAAAAAGCACACAATTTCAACAATAAACGACTGATATTCATAATGAAAATTATAATTGTAAGAATTTTTTAATTAAAATTGACAGATAAATGTAATTTTTTTACAGAATAATAAAATATCACGTACACAACAATGAATGGCAAGCTTTAAGACAAAAGTCTTAAAGCTTGCCATTCATGTTTCATCAAAAGATGAAACAAGCAAGAGGTAAATTAGCATGAACTCGTTAAAACAACTGGGAGGCGAACGACTAGCTATTACTTTATACTATGAAAACCACAAATCACGAAAAGAAACCGTTTTTTTACAAACTTCCCAACGAGTTACACAATTCTACTGTTATCATATTCTGCAGAAACTATACTACAAATTGGCAAAATACAAATCACCGGTTTACGCTGGAACACCTAGTAGGTGCCTTGAATGTTCGTACTAAAAGCCACATTGTGGCTTCTATTGCACACTCTATCGATTTCAAAACCAAAATAAATTTATAGAACAAATAGTTATAGTAACAAAAACAACTAAACATATAGTACGAGTATAAGTGAGTCAATTCTAACATTACCACAAGTACCACAATCTGTAACAACTACAACAATAACAAGAACAACTGCAACAAACCACAACAAGGTTGTAACCGTATTTCAAGTTCTCCTATGTGTCTATTTGTGTATTTCCGTATCCACTTTTTTCCTTCTTATTCTTCCTACATCCTGGTATAGTCAAAAGCGGAAAAACTCACCAATTCACCCCATGGGAAATCGATAAGAAATAGTAAATCATACCGATTCTGTAGTAGTTGTATAGAAGATAAGTGGAAACGATTTTAAAAGATTCAAACACATAAAATAAATAAATTAGAGATTTTTTGTTTTTTTTGTTAAAAAAAACAACATACATATTTATAATCGAACAAAAGAATTTTCGTTAGAATGAGGGAAAAACTTTCTTGCATTGAATTAGATTTACGCGAAAGATCTATCAAATTTTACATATAATAATAATTTTAATAAGGCTTCAATCAAAATTCCCTGTCAACTTGTAAATTTCCTGAAACTCCTGAAAATCATCACCATTCATATTGTGTATTGTTTGGTAATATTTCCTTGACAAATAACTACCAAGACAACTTAATTATAGCTAAAGTAATTCAACTTGATTAAGTTAATGGTGGTAATTTTCAAAACAACAAAACATTGTAAAAGTCTATCTGTCTTGCTTTCATTACAGAAATATTTCATTTCATTTTTAGTACGTTAAAGGGGAGAATCTTTAGTTGTATTGAATATCTTTTAGCTACATTAAGTTGGCCTATCAAATTCGTTTTCTTTGTTTTCTTTATCCTTTATCTAGCAGGAAAATTGTTAATTTTTGTATCATTTTGGAAGTGCTGTCTGCCACTTCCATCAATTTCCATTAATAGAATCAATATGAGTAGTGGTTGTAAAGCTATACAGCCTTTGATCAGAACTTTGCTTCTATTTATAGTTAACAGAGCATTCTTAATTCACCCTCTGACTAAATCAACGTAAAGTCCTTTTTCATTTTACTCTTAGTTAGTTAGTTAGTTAGCTAATTAGTTGAGTTAATAGTAGTGACGCATCATTGTATTCATGCATTATTTCAATATAAAGAGCATTAAATTAACGCTTTCACTGTCAATTAAACAATTTAAAAGTATATAATTTAAAGATTAGTTAATTGAGGATTTATAGATTTTTATAATAAAAATTTACGCGAAAGTTGGACCTCGTAGCTCATCAAGTAAAACACGTTTTTTGGACAATTTGGCGTTTTTCAGCAATCAATTATAAACATAAAATGATTAAGGATGACCCAAAGATACTCGTAAAGGTAATTTTTGTCGTTGTATTACCCTATCAGTTTTACAAGTTTGTAAACAGCTTTCAATCATATTATTTGTCGATTTGTTCAGGACAAAGTTGAAAGACCCAAAAACATCAATTTTATGAAGATCTTTGGATTATTGTTGGTCGTTTTGTGTGTATAGTCGGTTGATGAAAATTGCGACATTACTTAAAACAAGGCTTTTTTGATCAGCTTCCCGATAGGCTACGAGGACCAACTTCTGCTAAGACATTCTCTGGGGACTCTTCTATAAATCGCATAAATAGGAACTACTATTTTTAAATAATCCATGTGGTATTTGAAAATTTCTACCAGAATCGCTCCAATACGACAATGATAGAATATCCTGCTAATGTCAATATTTACTCACAAAGGATGTGTTTTTTTCGGTTGAGTATTATTTTTGATTACAAGTCTATCTGACCATGAAGACCATGGAGATTAACAACGATATTACAAAGCCGTACTCATTCTGTAATTATAAAGCATGTTGTACACTTTACTGCACAGCTTTTTGATCTCTCCAACTTACTATTACTAGTAGGTTGTATTAGTGTTGCCACCCTCAACATCAGAACATTTCGTGTCCAGAATCTCAAATTCGGTTTGATGGTGGACGATATGCTAACAAACGAGACCTTGATGATGGTTAGTGGTTAAATTATTTGGCCACAAATTGTACAACCATCCCCCATAACCATTCACATATACTAATGAAGATTTAAATTCGAGATATATTCAAATTTGTCTTGTGATAACAAAACATAGATTAATTATTATTTTATTCTTCTATATTGATGTATGGTGAATTTTTCCGAACAAAGCCATACGCATTCATTATTATTTTGTAATCAATCACCCAACTGTCGCTTAATATAGAATATTCATCAAAGTGTACGGTTGGTGGGTGTGTTGTAGCTTAGATTTTTTTCCTAATAAAAAAATTTCAATTTCCCTCCCTACGAATTCTAAACGATAAGCAAAACAAAAATAAATCCACAATTGTAGTAACAATAGTTAAAAAGATGTTAGCAACATTGACATGACTATAGCTTATATTATGTAACTGTCACTCTCTATTAAATATTATAAAAGGATGACATGTTACGATAAGGCTCTATGGTTGTTTTTTTTGTGCTCCATCAGGGGGTGAATTGTTGAAGATTAACTTAGTCATGTTTCAATTTGCAATTATTATTGACGTTGTCATATAATTATTTCATACAATAATCGAAATACACCACATACTACCAATATTTGAATAAAGAATTTAGGGGTTGTTATTCGATAAATGCACCAGCACATCGTCTTATAAATATTTATATAAAAGTCATCTCGGGAGGTAATAATTTTAACCCGAAATAGCCCCACTAGACAACAATGTTTCTTAGTTTTTCTTGTCATTTCAGGGTAGTTATTTAAATAATTTAGTAGTTGCTACATGCGTATGTAGAGAATAAAAAAAAACATTATAATATTTTCAACCCTACTGCAAAGTGAATACAAAGCTCTGGGTTGTTTCCTTAAAAATCAAATTTCTGTCATTATTTTAGTAATTTTCGGGACATAAGTAGGATGTCAGGTGTTGATTTCTCCCTTTTCACATTTTATTTCCAATTTTTACGACATGATGACTAGGGTGGCCGTCTATTTATATTATACATATAGAGAGAAAATACACACATATATGTATGTATAGCTATAGTATAGTAATATATACTGACAGAAGGGCAGACTTTACAGGCGTGATAAAGCTCTAAATAAAACTGTGGTGGAAACAATACAACGACTGTAGAATAATAAAACAGAACAAAAAAATCGTATTTTAAAATAACGAGTTTTCATTGTTTTATTGTTGAAGAATGAAAAAGAAATTACAATTTTTAATGGAAATGAAGAGGCACCATATAAAGTTTACCCCTTTTATTTTGGAAGTTAATTTCTAATTTTTATTACAGATTAAATTCACCTAATTCCATCAGTATTCTATTAAACTTGAATTTGTTATACAGAGAAGTGAGTCACAATAATCGCTTTTTATAGTGAAATAATGAAATTTACTTCTGCAGTATAATATTTTATTGTTTAACAATGAAAAAAACTAACGAATTATCGGACTGTTTCGACACAAATACGATTTATTTTTGGCATGAATGAAGCGATAAAAAGCAGAAGATTACTGCATTGGAAAAGAGTTTGGGAAAAATTTTGGCTAGACTATTTAAAAGCTCAAAATTTAAAGACAAATTGACGATTTCTACAAGAACCTCTAAAAATTTTTTAAAGTTGAACTGTGTAGCTCATGAGAAAGTCGGCCAAAAAACGCTTTCTCTAGGCAATGACGCAATTTACAACAATTAACTATACACATGAAACTACTAAGGGAGACTAATAGAATGTACCTTTCAATTACATACGTTCACGTGGTATTTAAGACAAAATACTTTTCAAAATTTTTTGACCAGAGATTTTGCCAAGAATGAAGCGATAAAAAGCAGTTTGAGAAGCAGCAAAAGAGTTTGGGAAAAAAATTGGCTGGACCATTTAAAAGCCCAAAATTTAGAGGTAGGTCCTCTTGAGCGATTCTCATAATATTTTGAAGATTTCTACAAAAACTTCTAAAGAACAACGATTGTGAATGAAAACAGTATTAGTTATTGTTTTAAATTAGATAAGGAAGGACTAATCGAATTGGTGGTATTAGAAAAAATTGCTTTCAGATTTTTTTTTTGTTCAAACCTCCAGTATCAGAAGTAAGAAGTATACTTTCTGATTAAAATATTCCTCTATTTCACATCCTATAAAACCATCCAGTCGAGCATAAAATATATAGGGAGTGCCATATACAAGTGTAGTATGGTAATATTAATGAAGTCACATTTGTATTCTTCAAAACATTTAAAGGTTATTTTATATTTTAGATAAAATTCAGTTACAACTACAATCTTATGATTCGTAAAATGTTAATTTTAAATTTGAGATAAAAACACTTTCTTAATTCTAATTAAATTGGGCATAAATTTAAAAAGAACAAAATTATAGAAATTGTAGAGAATCGTAAAAATGGTGGATGCGCCAGGTAAAGTAAAATGCAGTTTTAACAGAGAAAAGTTCCTCAAACAGATAAAATTTCCGACCTATGATTATAGTTTCGATCTTTACGATCCTCTTGTGTGTTCTAAAGCATGATTCTTTATTGATTCTTAAATAAACTCGATTAACTTTACTAATTAAAGCACTAATTAGATTATAAAAAAATATATTTCTACTAACATTAAAACTGTCAAAGTATCCAGTTTATGAATGATTATAATGGAAGACATTTCGTATATTTAATTATTATTGCGAATACTCATTTATTTACTTCGTTTTCAATTTATACTCTCTTTTCGTTTTATTCCAACAAAATATTCTTGACCGTATTGAAATCTTTTCTTTTCGAACCCTCACAACTACCGTACATTCTTCCAATATTTATTATTTTCCTCTTTTTTTTTGTTGTCATTGTCCATATTTATATTGAATCTAAATCTCGACTAGATATATGATTGGAAAACTACCACAGCGAATTCAACGAAATCCATGCATTGAAAGATACGAGAGAATAAAAATGACTATTCGTATCTGTGAGCTATTTGCGTTAGATATGTTGATACGATTGGTATTTGCAGATTAGCCCTATACATACGTATATGCATATTTATTAAATCAATATGTCTCTAAATTTATTTTAAACAAACACCAATCAATCTTTTAATACTTATTATAATTAATCAATTTCAATGTTAATATTTGAAATAACAAAATTCTATATGACAATAATTCTAGATTGATTTTTATGGATTGGTAAAATCGAAAGAATAGATATAATAGAACAGAATAAATTGATGTATAGATAGATAAGAGATTGTTATAGTAACCCTAAAGCTGATAATTCATCTAAAAATATTGCCTTCTATAATAGAGACACTTAAGCTTCGACTGGATTTTACGATATTGAATCGTTTAAGCTTTTGAAGATAGTTGTCGATTTTCTTCTAGTCATTGTTTATAAATAATAGAAGATCACTAAAAATAAAGAGGGTAGAAAAATATTACAGGGTAAAATAAATTATATCGACTATTCCACCTATATTGCTATTTTTTCAGCTATATTTCAAGGATTTGTAGAGTAGTTCGTGGGAAAAAGAATTAGAATAACTTTATAAAATCCATTAGGGAAATTGTACCACATCAAGAGAAAATTAGTAAAGATTGATCTCGGGGAGTAATTTATGAACAACGGAAAAAGGGCTATTTTCCGGTTATTTTTTATCGTTTTAGATACGCATTCGGTTGGTGAAAATCGCGACATTGTTTGATTAAAGCGAATTTCCACCAATTTCGCAATTACATAGAGACTTCTAGTTTTGTTAATACTTTAAACTTTTGAAATATTTCTCAATATATTTATGCTATCTTAAAAACAGGATAAAATATAGAAATAAAAGATAAAGTTTAAGAATATAAAAAATTCAATAATTCTAGTACTAATCAATATTATTAGTTTGTTAGTCCTGGAATGATACTATAATAAGGATATATCCTTGCCAGTGTAACAGGAAATATTGCTTTAATTTTAAAGTGGCAACGCAGGTGGTACAAAGTAATAATTTACATTTAATTCTTTGTTTCCTCTGGTCGGATTACTTACACAATTTGAAATTGGATCTCTGGTTAGTAGACTCAAGATCCAATATCTTTAGATATTTTCGACAAAAGATAACTAGAATAGACCTTCGGTTAGTTTGTAATCTCTAGATTAAATGGTTTCCTTTGATTGCTGTATTAAATATAAGCTCTAGTTGCTTACTTATCAAGACAACTTGAATTGTTACCTTGTCAATTCTGAACAATATAAATACGAAGATTACGATTAAATACAACCGAATCGATAAAATATCTGAAAATCTGCAACCTAGAAAGTGTTTTACATCGTTCTTTTATATTGATGAAACTACTTTATACCCTCCTAGTGAGAATGTTCCATATATTCTTCATTATTGATTTTTCCAACAATCAACTAAATGTGAGATTTCACGACAACTACAAGAACAGAATCGGAAACGAAAAATTCTCAATTACTATTTTGATTTAGTAGAAATCATGAAACATCAAAATTAATCGATAAATTCACACGATTTCACGTTCTTCTAATTTTATGGCCTATAAAAACAATTTAAGATTATACACAACCGGAAATTGGCCACAAATTTTATCCTAAAAGAATTTACAACCAAACATTGTTCAATGAAGCAAAAAAATAATTGTATAGTTAGTGTAGATGGCAAGTTTTCTAATATTGGAAAAATCGTCAAAGAGGAGTAGAGAGAAATATATTTTTTCTTCTACAGAAACTATAAATTATTTAACAGACAAAGTTCAAGCACGTAGATGATAAACAGCCGGGAAGATATCAATAAACTACAGATTAAAATAGAAATTGATTATTAATCGATATTTCAGTTTATTTATATTGTTGGAAATTTGAAGTTAATTGAAATATAACCATATTATTGACAAATGGTGGATGCGCCGCGTTAATCAAGCCTTCATATTTTAGAGATTTCTATTTTCCAATCATAATATGGGTGATTTTCAAGAACATTTCAATTGATAACTAATTGGTTGTTAATTAATTAATCTCGATATAGTTATGGAAGTGTAAACATAACTTAAAAGTGGTTTACATACTAATTCTAGAGGTCCATATTAAAATTTGCTTTATAAACCAACTACCATTATTAGAACTTCATTTAACCAACAGTACCTAGTCTCAAATAAAATAATTGATTGAAGTATAATTGTATTGTCATTCTTTCTTTCGTTTGAAATTAATTGAAATTTTAAAATTCATTTTCAAAAGCCAGTTAAATTGTTCGTTTAATTGAAACGATTTTAATTCATTTAAATCGTTGTGTTTTCTTCAATTAGTCGTTAGCAATGCGAAAATTTAAATTAATGTTTATAAGTCTAAGTTATTTACAATTTTACATATAAATACTGTTGATAAAATAGATTCGTTTCTATTTAGTTTAGTTATATGTTGACGGTAACAGCTTGAAAATTCACCAGATGTTTGATCTTATTTCGTTCGAAACTTGAAAGTATAGATGTGGAATAAGAAGAAGACGAAGACGATGGAGTAAAAGTCGGAAAACGAAGACTTGCCACTTGGTGCAAGTTTCATTTTAGAACTTAAAATTATGCATATAATTCCCATATTTAATATAAGTTAAAATTATAAATATGAAACAATAATGGATTATAAAACGAACACTTGTTCTACTAATAAACAGATGTTATCATAAAGAAATCAAGATTCTTGTCAAATACGTTTTATACACGTACAATACAGATTTCAATAGTGTAATATTCACGTTCATAACACGTAAAAATTGAATGTCTGTTATTACAACAGCTCGTTAAAAATTCAATTAAATTTAATCGTAAGCAAATTTTGAAGAATTGTCCACTTATCACAGCAGTTCATATATTGTTTTTTTATATTTTAATTAAAAATGGATTAAAGTTAGTTTTCAGCTTATTTACTTTATTTAGTTTAGTTGAAGAACCATTAATTTGGCGAAACTTTGCAAGTTTACCCCGTTTTTACACACTAAACTTAATAAAACTAGAGTTAAGGTAACTTTACATATGTTTATATTTGGAATTTATTTCAACAACATAATGAAAAAGTTCACGCAATTATTCGTATTGAAGAAAGAATTTTTAAATGAAATCGGTACGAATCATTTCCTGTCTATATTCAAGCAAACCTTTTATCTACAATAGCATGGAAAACACTTGAAAACAACATTCAATCATCAAAGAGGATCAATTTAGCCGAATTTCGGTAAACATTGAAAGCGTTTTACGGTAAATTATACCGATCAGATTAGGAATTTGAAAATTAAGGTCATTGTTTAGATCTCTACTTCATGTTACCCTATATAAATAAGGGCCAACTAGGAAAACATCCCTTTAAATTTAAAGTGAAGTATTCGAAGCCCCAGGACTAGACTGATCAAAAAGAAGTTTAATAAATAGAATTAGATGTTGATAACACTTAAGTTTGTAGAATTGTAATGAATTATTCAGAAAGTCGGAGTTTGAAAATTAAAAAGTGCACCAGATGTTGTGATAATATGGAATCGACTGTGTTTAAACAAGAAAAAAAAAGAGGCCAAGATGCTTCTTATAAAAGACATCTTGAAATCTTTATAAGTTCGGGAATTGATCATATTGACCGCACATTGAATGCAGTTTGTCCTAATCAAATATTTACAATTCTTTCTACCCCCCTTGTCTTCAAGCAGGAAAAAAGCCAATAATAGTTTCACAACACTTGGAATTGATGGAATTTATTGACAACTGATCCGATAAATTAGTAGTAAAATAGTTGGGTAAATACCGGGTGGACTATTCAAGAGTGGCAATAAGTCCTATTATTTTGATGAGAGAACATTTTATCAGAAATTGGACCCCGTAGCTCATCGGGAACTCAGCCCAAAAACGCTTCTTTGAACAATGTCGCAATTTTCATCAAACAACTGTACACGTAAAATGACGAAATATTTTTTAAATTAATCATTTAGCTATATCCTCTTGCTTGATCCAACCTGTATTATCTTATAATGGAAATTTTCGATTGAATTGTTTGATAATAGCGAAAAATTGAATTTGTTCATTTATTTTTAAAAAATACTGATAATAATAAATAAGAAAACGAATATAAAAGTCTATCTTGTATGTTATCATTTATTCGTTTTAGTCTCCGAGTCAAAGTTCTCCCATCGGCACTATGTTTATTGTATTTTCTAGTCTTGATAGAATCGAGACTAGTTTAGTTATACAGCATATGCGCCAAACGTTATCGGGAAATTTAACAGCAGGAGCGCCCTCTAATATTGTCGTTTTTGTTTCGTTTATTATTAGGAAAAGAACAATAGATCCTAAATATCCAGTGATATACTAGCATTACCACCCTCTAAGAAGTACTAAATTACTACCAGTATTTTCAATTTTACCAACTAAATAGATAAATATCTAAATTATTTGATAAAAACGAAAATTGTTTATTTAGAATGGAAACAATAATGTTGACGGTTTTTCAATGAAAAATAGAGCTTATACAGGCGAATTCTCAGCAAGTGGTCCGACTGATGATAATCACGTACTCGTATTAATTTAAATATTAAGCTTCCTTGTCCGATTTAATTAAAAAAGGTGTGGTCAAAGCAATCTGTTCCATTTCTATACGACAACGATTTGATCATAAAATCGAATATTCTATTGTTACATGGAAATTCACCAATAAATCCCACCCTAAATAACCATTATTGATTTTTCTTTAATGCAAAAATCTGCGGTATAGTAAAACCGTTAGCACTTCAATGTATCTCTAATGCTTAAAGATCGATTCGATTTATTTTAAAATTGTGCTACTCTGAAGATTGATATCCTGTCTCGTCTGATGCACTTTGAAGACTTTAGGGAAATATTGAGAATCTCATAAAAATTGTCCCTTATAGAAATAAAAATAAAAATCGGATAACAAGCAACATCAAATATATCTTAACAAGTATTGTACGACTTTGATATTTAGAAACAATTACATGACTTTGATGTTAAATCAAATATAAGAAAATAAAGGGAAATTGGCTAACTACTTATGAAATTAACGTTTTCTTCTCGATCCAATTTACTTAAAGCGAATCGATGGGAAATTTCCCAATAGGTCGTTTTTACAACATCCTGCAATAAATGATATTTCCTCAATTTTACGATGTTATTTTCATGTTATCACGATTTTTTTTTGTGATTCTTCTACAAGTATAATTTAAACAAAAAAAGGTGGACAATTTAAATGAATTTTTTCGTATTTTGTGGAGTATTTCAAAATTAAAATTGGCAGAATTTCGAAAATGACGTATTTCTGACACGATTTTAATTAATATACCGCTTCTAATTGTGCTTACTCGACTGTTCTCTACTGTCGTATATCTCATTATCAATCTTTTTTTCATCTGTATTCTTTTTATTCGATTTTGATTGACTTTTATCGTTCCATTTTTGCCGCTGATGCGACAATATTTTAACAAGTGTTAGAAATAAAATCGTAACAAAAAATGACAAAAAAAAAAACGCAATACACAACTGCTGATCTAAACGGAAATAGTTGATGCGAAAAGTCATATTATTTAACGAGTAATTTTGAAGATATCTATAGGAGGATTCTTGGAGATCATTTTACCAAAATTTCAGCCTCTTATCTCGTTGTAGCCCTCATAAATGTCTATCTTGCAGTTTTTGAATCATCAAAAAATATAGAACCGTTCTAGAGATATTGCCCAAAAACTGATTTTGCAGCGGTAACTTCGAGCGAGTAAATGGGTGGCTTAATGACAAAACACGCATCCCTTAGAATAGAATGAAGTACTTGTATATCAAAAATCATCAAAATCGGCGGTTTCGACTTCGTAGGGTTTACTTGTTAGTCAATTTGGTCAAAAAAACGATCACTTTAGGTAATGTTGCATTTTTTAAAACGAGCTAAACAAGTTAAATGACTCAGAATAACTAAAAGATGCTCCTCACATAATATTTAATATTTCTATCAGTTCCAGGATAGAATGGAGAAAAACAAAAAAGAACAATATTGAGAGCATCCTTTGTTGTTTTATGTGTGTAGTTGTCAGCAACTTTCAAACGAGCTACGAGGCTCAAATTTCACTAAAACAATCCCTCGGGATTCTCCTGAAATATTTTTCACTTATCAAATAATAGAACTTCTGTATAAACTATTATCTTTTAATCAACATCCGTGTACAAACTGAAACAATTGTTCTTGTTTTATAAGTCTTCAACTGATCGATAAAGTCGGCTGACTTGTGTAAGCCAATTAGTATTGTCTTATCTCAAAGTTTTAAGACTAAATTTTCCAAACGATATCATCGACTTTTCTTTTTAGTTTTTTTATTATTACACTCACCAATCAGTTTGATAGAAATCGTGTGAGAATTCGAGTTTTGTCTGTGTGTCTGTCTGTCTGCCTGTCTGTCTGTCGCAGCAGTAACAGCAACAACAGAAGCTAACAGCAATAGAAGCACCATTTGTGCAGTTTAACAACAAGTGAACTTTTCACATTTGCCTGATTGTCGTCGATGTTGTAATGTATTCGGTAAACTTTGAAAATGTGAATGTATGTGGAACGTTGACGTTTCAGGTTTAGGATTATGCTTATCCTCTTCAAACGTGTGAAAATCACCCTACGTACAAATTCCTAGTTCTATAAAAATCGCAGATTTTTAACCCAACCACCCACAATATCTTTCCCTAGTTCTACCATTGACACATCCATATAGATCACGTTTTCAACTTTTACAATATCAAAATAATTGAAACAAAAATAACAATAAAAGAAATAGTTTAGAATAGAATCATTGTGAATGGAGATTTTAAAAACACTCAACTTTAAATGAATGTAATAAAGTTTTAATAGAATTTAGAGAGGGTTGCAATTTTGTGTACATAATAACTTATAATTTAAGTCCAGTTTTACGTAACATTTACTCTGTCGAAAAACAGGTGTTTTATAAAATTGTCGTACACGCACGATTCCACACACAAGTTTTGACTCGTTTTTTTTTACCCTCTGTGTTCGCTACCCTGACAATAAACCTGAAATTCATGACCACATTTGTAACATATTTCTTTCTTTCTCTTCCTTATCACAATAGATCAAGAGATATTCTATATATATGCTATGTATGTATACCTATCTCACTTTTACAACATCTTTTGTACGGTCTTGACTTGAAAAACACCCTAGAGAGGTATATGTATAGTGTTCGTGCTTTGAAAATGAATGGACTTTATAGATTAATCACACATACATACATAAGTTGAAAACTTGTTCACATTTTATTCAAACAAGATTAAAAAAAATATCCAAAAGCTCAAGTAAATTTTCGATACTTATCTACAATCTTAGAGCTTTGTAGCAATGGGGACAAAAATCTATAATTAAGTCGACTAAAAGTGGCAGGTAATTTCCGTAACATTACCACAACAATTTAACTTGATTATAATGTGAAAGGCCACAAAAATCTACCGATAAGTGTTAAATTTAGTATAGGGAAAAAAGGTCAACTCAAACAAAAAAACTAATGTTTAAAGGGATCAAAAGACGATTTAAATATTTTGATCGTGTTCACGTGAATGTACGTAATAGATAAATTGTTTCAATTGACAATAATTGAAAGGAAATTTGTTCAATTTTCTTTAATATTTTATCATGTTATTGTGGAGTTTGCGGTTAATATAAAAGGTCTACAGTTCATTTATAATAAATACGACTTGTTACAATTTAGAGAATACTGACTATCAATGAGAGAATAATTAATGATGAACTCACCTGCAGCTGGTGACAGTTTCGTGATGACACCCCATCTCTGCTTCCACTGTAACAAACAAACAAAACAATCATTATCATTGTTTATTATTCAAAACAAGTAATGGACCAGTTTCTCATAGTTATCTGTGTAATTTTACTAAATGTGATAGTTTTGTTTTATTAACAATTATTTAATTTTCTAGTAAAATAGTAAAACCCACACACTATCTTTGTTCTTTGTGTATTAAACAATGTATTTGTGAGTGTGTTTTAGTTCTTGTTATAAGGGTTAGTTCTCGTTATAAATCCCTTAACAGTTTATCACAACACTATTATGTATTAGATGACGACACTACTTCAATTTAATGAACACAAGTGAGAGAGGTATGTTAAGAAGACTAAAGTTCTAACAAGTGAACCAACTTTCACACTATATGTTGTATGTATATAAATCAGCAAAAACAGATTTATCGCCAAGTAGTTGGTGTGACAGAATGCATACGACAGGAATTTAGTTTTGTTATATACTTGAAAAAAAGACAACAATTTAATCTTCGGGGATTTTCTGATGAGAATAAATTACAGTAAGAAGGTAAATTGAATTTTATTTTAATTCTTAACTACTAACTGAAAACTCTACCGAAAGTTGACAAGTTCATTCGGAAGGATTCGCAATAATTCTCTTCGATTCGGTGAGTCAAAAACGCGACTAGAACCAGTTCGACTCAAATTTTCTATAAAACTTCACGTAATTTATTACAAAATAATTATTTCTAATAATTATGATAGTTAAAAAAATGTGCAGTCAATTTGTTGTATACTGTGTAAGAATAATTGTAAAATCAACAATATCGGCCAAGTTATATAAAGAAATGATAGAAAAATTATGGAAAAGCATGCGCCAAGATTTTCTTCTTTAGCCCAGAATTTAACCGGATTTTTTTAAAGCAAAACATGTCTTCAGATGCAACTTAAAATGTTATTTCTAATCCCGTTTGTATCATTTTGATATATTGGAAAACAACAAAGAAATCGTCGATCAAATATTAGCATTTTTGTAAGAGAATTTTAGTGGAGAAAAAACAAAGAGTGGCCAATTATTAAGTTTCAATAATAAGATGATTTGTGTCCCTTACAAAGCTATTTTACACGTAATTTCGTAAAAATTGAAATATCCTTTTATTATTCCTGGAAATATACGAATTTCATTTCAATGTATTGATTTTATTAAATAATGACCATCATTGAATCAACTTTGTTAAGGTAAAAAGTTCCTGTTTGCTTTCTTCCATTGAAATTTCGTCCAACTTTTCAATAAATTATCATCTTCACCCCGTCCAGGTTCACAGAACTTGGAACTTAATCAATAGAAGACAAGTACCCAAATGACTAAAGAAAGTCTTAAAACGTATCTTTCAGTATAAACATTCAAGACTCCCAATACATAAGTTTAATTCAATTGTGACTTGACCTGACCTAAAAGCCTTCTTGTTTTTCCCCCGTCCTTAATTTCTTCTCCTTAAACTTCTTACTCTTCACATAAATTATCCTCTTCTTCATTTTTGTGGTAAATTTGACAACTCCATCTGAATTCAAACCAACATCTCCTTACAAATACGTTTTTATAAGCCGAAAAAACCAAAACTTTATCTCGTCTACTAAACATACAGATCGAAACGATTATTTTAGTTTAGTTTTCTTTTTTTGTAGGCGCTTCCAAAGTGAACTGAAGATGTTTACCCTATTTGAAAGCAACATAAAACGATAACCGTATCAAAATATATGAACTGTGCAGGTAAGAAAAAACCACATACACATCGAAATATGTTAAGTTTAGAGGAAAAAGTTGCAACTTATATAAATGTATATACATATATAGATTGGAAAAGCTAAGGGAACATTCCGTTCATTCAATACAAATGCAAATTTCTACCTTTGCATATTTATATGTAAATTTTATAATATTAAACGTGAATGCGTAAAATTATTGCTTACAAGTAGTGTAAAGAGGAAACAAAACTAAAAAAAATTTATATTCACAAACACATATACAAATCACATCTCTCGTATTTTATATCAACTTTAAAATCCACATGAGAAAGCTACACTGTTCTCTCAATAAAGCTTTAAATAAATTATTTAGAACTGAGAATTGTATAACACATAGGGGACAATTCAGACTACAGTTTACTAGAGTTAAACTTTTTTCTTTCTAAATTGTTGTTATTATTGTTTTTTCTATAGAAAAATTCGTCCAACTTTGTTCGGAATTATTCAAAAACTTCCTTATTGTTGTTGTTTTATCCGTGTGTTTCAAATTAAAACCTCATTTGATGAAAGAAACGAAATTTTTAAATAATTCAACGCTGGCACTTTGAATAGAATAATAATGAATTTGATTGTACAATCAATACAAGATTTCTCTTACATCTCCCTAAAGAGAACAAAATAGTAATAAATACTTTCAATAATATAAATTATAGTTAGTTAACTGTACGAGGTAGAAAAAGGTCAATAATTCTTATCAATTATTCAATTTGAATTGTACACGAAATGTTGAATGTTTTATTTATTGTTGGTTTTTATTCGAAACAGTATATCCTGTATTCAATTATTTAAATATTAATCTGAACATCATTTTAAATCTATAAAAATTTCAAATCAATGATAAAACCAGACGGGACGACTGCTCTTGTTTAATTTATTCAATAGTGTTTTTAAAATATTTACACAACCGTCCTAAATTTACAATAATTTGTAGTAAAAACTCTATTTTATTTCTAACAAATTTGAGAATTTTATCCGAAATTATCATCTTTGTTCAAACGAAGGGCCCTTTCACAGTTAAAGGAATAAAAATGTTTATAATTCCCTCTGTTTGATTACAAAATGGAAGGTTTTTAAGGGAACAGCAAATGTACTAACAACTGACTCAAATATGGACTAATCAGATCAAGATAGCCCTGGGCCCANCCTCTGTTTGATTACAAAATGGAAGGTTTTTAAGGGAACAGCAAATGTACTAACAACTGACTCAAATATGGACTAATCAGATCAAGATAGCCCTGGGCCCACAAAGCTGATAATCCGCTTCTGTACACTTGAAAATTTTGTAATGTTGCTAAATTATACGTATTTTTAGACCTATGATGGGGTAGTGCAAGATTTTTTTAAATTTTAACACCCTCAAAAAAACTATACATAAACAAATTGAGGTTAGGTATTCTTTATGTTTATAAATTTTCGCGTTTAAAACGATAAAATCAATTTTTAATAATCATCTGTGTATTTACCTTAAATATCTGAAATTAATGAATTATTTAATCACTAATTATCACAAAAATTAACACAACAAAATCACTTTTTTTATGAAACAAAACACTAACAGTTAGCGACTTTCAATTGTTTGTAAGTACTGCCAACATATAGTGGAAAACAGTGCCGCCAATAGTATTACTAGAATTCACTAATTGAGGTTAAATATTTTAGGCATTTATTTTTTTACGATAAAAACTATAAATATTGATTTTAAGTATCTATTTGGCTAAATTACCTGGAATATGTGCTGCCAATGAATGATTTAATCACTAATTATCACAAAAATTATCATAAAAAATCAATCAATACACAAAACAAAACACTAGCAAATCGCGACTTTCAATTGTTTTAAGCGGAAAACAGTATCCCCAACGCTATCATTGAGGTTACGTATTTTATTTATCACTTTTTACGTTTAAAACTACCAATATTAATTCTAAATAATAATTTAATGATACGATATGGAATATTTATTATCAGTTTATTATTAAATCACTAATTATCACAAAAATCACTTTTTCACTATATGGAACAAAACACGAACGAATCGCGACTTTCAATTGTTTATAAGTACTGCCAGCCTATGGTGACAACAGTGCAGCCAACTGTATCATTAGAATTTACTATATTTTAATTTATTCTATTGATAATAAATTATTATTGAAAGAAAATAATAAAATATGTTGGAAATGTAACAAAATCAGCGTTTAAACTGCAAAGTTCGAATCTATACGATCAAAAACCGTTGTAATATGTGGAAAATTTGATAAAAAGTTGGTATAATGTGAGGTTATGTCACTAGATTTGAAAATTTGATTCAAATGATTAATTATTTAATTACCTTAATTTTAAACTATTTTACGATTATTTATGCACTAATTTTAGAAATTATCGACAAAAAACACATCATTTTTAATCACAATTACTAGCAAATTACTTTCAATTGTTTTAAAAATGACCACTACTACCAACTGTCATTGTCAAATTGCCTATTACTCAAACTTACCAAATAAATTATTAATTGAACAATAATTAAATTTATTTATTTTAAAATATAAAATAAGCAATATTTTATTGATATAAAATAGAAATAAGCGTGTATTTTTATATTTTATACCGTTACTGATTTGTAGAATTAGCATTGTACGCGTGCGCCAAATTTTTCAACTGTAATGGCGCCTAATTTTTCGACTATAATGGCGCCAAATTTAAACGTTACGTTATACCGTTGTAATTTAAACGTTACACTACACGAAGAAATTCGTAAATATGCTAAATTCCAGTATCGATACTGTTTAAAAAACCGATTTAAAGGATGAGTGAGAATCTAGTGAACCATATTAAACTTAACAAATCACAATAAATTGAGTCTGAAACGAATGTGATTAGAGCCAGTGATGGACCTGCTTTTCCAATAACGTACCGCTATGTTTTCCTGTATTTTACCGACATTTTGAACAAAGTATACTATTAAAAAATGCAAGACTTGACTCTTTACAACTACATCCATTACGGTACTAAATATAATTAGAGCATTGTACAGAACGTTGTAGAAAATAAAAGAAATAACAGCAACTGTGACACGTTCCATCTTATATTACGTTAACGTTAAATTCAAGAGAGCAAGAGCTTTAAACTCTTAGTTAATTAATTTAAGAAAAAAAAAACAACGATAAACAACAAAACAAAAGCTTTATTGTTCGTTTTTTACGTTTCTTTTCGTTCTTATTTTAATTGAAATTATTCGACTAATTATAGTATAATGGTGTTAAGTTAAAACTTGACGAGATGAAAGTGGATGAATTTCATAAAGAAAACATTTTAAAACAGCAACAAGAAACTTTCAGTATCTTCAAAGTTATCACTGTTGATAGCGAATTTAAATTTAAATAACTTCAAGATAAGATTTGTTCCAATTGACAAACCAAAGAACATGCGCAATAGTCGAATTAATTAACCTAACCTATATACATTTGTTATGATTATCATTAAGCCTAAATCGACTATTCTGTAAAACTTGTACCATTAAAAATGAATTATTGTAGTTTAATTCTAGATATACCTAATGATTTATATGATGATAACATCGATTCTTATCAAGATGCCCATATATCACCCTTTCATTAACATTATTTGTATTATAATGTAGTTGATGAATTCCTTTGTGGTTATTATAAATTCCTCTTAATATCGACTAGAAATCCTTGGATCTTCTATTTATAGTGAAATTTTTCAATTTTTCAATAGAAAATTTCCCAAAAAGTGAACTACAAAATCGCGTGAAATTGACGATTAAAAACAGGAGCCTAAAATTTCCCAACAGGGGGTTAAAGTTGCCATAAAGTTAATGATTTTAGAGATTTTTTGAGATTTAGCCCAACTCAACTCAAAAGTGACTAAATTGGCCGATTGAAAGCAAAATTTGATTAACGAACTGATTTGCGACAAAAATTGAGTCTCAAAATCAAAAATCTTCCTGAACTTTATTGAATCTAATCAAAAATTGTAAATTCAAAAAATTTAAAAAAATTACCACAGCTTAGTACCACCCTAAGCTTCCTTTATAAAAGATTTAGGAGGAATCTGTTGTATAGTTTTTGAAAAACAAAAAAATCCTTCATAAACTTCAATATCTTCTCCTCTTGTTCAATCGGTAATAAAACTCGTCAAAAAAATTTTACAACAGAAAAAGTGCCAAAAATCGGATGTAAAGACAAGAATTTGCGACAGAATCGAGTAAAATTGACGATTTAAGATAGTAGGAACCAAAAATAGCCCAGTAAGGGATTATGAAATTTAGACCGACTCAACTCAAAAAGTCACTAAATTGGTTAATTTGAAAAGCGACAAAAATTAGCCTCGAAATTAAAAATCTTCCTGAACTTCACTGAATCTAATCAAAAATTGTAAATTAAAAAATTCTCAAAAAAAGATAGCTTAGTATCACTCTAAGCTTCATTTATACAAAATTTAGGAGGAATATGTTGTATAGTTTTTGAAAAACAGCCAAAAAGTCGGTTATAATTTTCTATATCTTCTCCTTTTGTTGAAACTATAATAAGATTCCTTAAGAATTGAACTTCTACGATAGAAAAAGTGCTAAATATTGGTCGTAAAAACAAGAATTTGCGACAAAATGACATAAAATTGACGACTTAAGTCAGAAAAGTCTACAGTAGAAATCAAAAGTTCCCCAGTGAGCATTTTTTGTTAGAGTAAAGTTGACCATTTAGCCATTTTTTGAAATGAAGACCAACTCTTTTTTACTGTTTATCTTAAAAACGGCGCTGCAGATTTCGTTTAAGCCCTTATGTTACATCTAAATTTCTTAATTAGCCCCTTTATCACTAAATTTATGATCAATTTCTAGGTGACTAGGTGACTTTTACTCAAATGTTTCCTTTAAAAATCCAATTCCTCACAAAATAATAGGGCTTAGCTCTTTAGAAAATAAACCCATGCCAAATAATTGGGCTTATATCAATATTCATAGTTGATTAAACGCAGATTAGGCTTGTTTCGTCTTGTTTTTTTGAAAAATAAAAGTCTAAAATCAACCAAAAAAATACAAGAGCTAAACGAAACTAAATCCTATCGAAAGAAAATTTTCAGCCACTTTTTGAACATGTTGTTTGAATTGTTCTACTTTTTTTCAAAAGCCATGCCAGATTGTCTCAAATTTTGTGCAAGAGACTAATAAATTGGTAATTTTTTGGAAAATTACCAATGGATTGAAGCAAATCTGGTAGTAACACAATATTCGAGGACAACAATGCAAAAACTTTGATTTTTCCAAAAACTACACACCCGATTTTTTCCAAATTTGGCATACATGAAGCCTAGACCAATATTTAGCTCTAGTAATTTTTTGAAAATTTTTGAACTTACACTTTCTGTAAAATGTACCTAAAAATACAAGAAAATTCCACAAAATGATAATTTAGGAGCAAATTCCGCAAATTCGGTATCAAATATTGTTAAAATGGCTTAAAAACGATTCGTTAATAAATTGTTGAGTGGTTCTAACTCTAAGCCTCCATCGACGTACTTCAACAACAATATCGTAAGGCTTTAGAAATTAATTAGGAAATTAAATCAAGTACGTATTTATATAGTGTTTCAATTCTAGATTGTTTTATGTACAGATAAATGTGTTCAACATTTGAAGCACTCCATTACCGACTTAAGTGTTTCACTTTCGCTCTATTCTAATGTTAAATAAGTGGAAATTATTGTAGAATCATTAAGATTATACAGTTGATTTTAACATTTTCCAGCTATAGTCGTCACTTATTTTGAATAGACGAAAACGTTTACAAGGACTCTTTTATAAAACGTTAACAACATCTGAAGTGAATTCATTTGAAGATCAACATCGAATGGAAATAGTAAGAGACAAATAATCTAGCAGTTTGTTGATTTTCACTTGAACATTACTGTACGAATCTAAGTGAATAATGATGATGATTTTAAATAATGATGATGATAATTCGATAATTACCGGAAATTTATTGTAAAAGTTGCTTGTTTATAAAGTGTACACCATAATTTTCAATGTGGTCAACGAAATTACTTGTTAGATATTTGCATTATTTATCTACAGTGTGCACATTTGTCTGGGTTATTATGTATAGGAGATCATAATAGTTTCAAGTTTGTTGTTTAATCGGTGTTGTTGTCTAAAACAAGACAATCTCGTACGAATTCCCAGTTTTAATGAGCTTCTGATTATTATTGACTTTATTCTAATTACAATCTAACTATAACAAAACCCTTCACTATCATCAATAATTCCAATAAGAACTCTTAGATGCAAATAGTCGAAATATGTTTGTTAATTGGCTCCAGATTACAAAATTTTAGAGAGATCCAGTGTAGTGCAGTTTTAGAAGAAAAGTATTTTTACTGAAGGGTTACTTCAGGGGCGGTTTTCAGGAAGACTGAAAAGAAAGTTCAAAATACGACACCGCCCCAATGTAGAGTAAACTTTCGTCTTTCTATTCATATAAATTTAATTTGATTTCATTAAATTTTACCGGGTGAAATGTGTGCTCCACTAAAACCATGCTTTTCTACTGAAAAACGCGATTTTCAGCTTTTAAAAAAATATATTAATTTTTTTGAAAATCCATTGACTTACAGACATGCAGAATCACATACAGAATCGAATGAGAGGTAAATCATTCCGTTATCTCTTACCGTTTTCGAGCTATTTGTGCTCCACAGTTTTATAAAATTTACAACGAAATAATTCTCACTAATACTTAACTTGATGTACGAAATTTGCATAATTCAAACATAATTCCAACATACAGAAGAATAAATAAAATTAACGACACTTTTACCAAACAATAGGAGCTGAATTTGCTNTAAGATTAATTAACATACGTTGTAATAAAAAAATACAAAAAAAAACAGATTCAACTGCACGCGAGAATCTACTGCATTGCTGATGATGTTAGAAACCAACAAACAAACAAAAAAGAACTGAAATTTGTAGAGTGATAAATATTTTTCATAAACGTTCGCCCTTATTCAATGTGAAAACTTCCTGAAATTTCCCGATTTCACCACACTGCTGTTTTAATTTGTTTTAAAAATATATTTTGAAAACATTGCGGTGGCCTAGTTTGCCGTGTAGAAAAGTTGGTGGAAAGTGAATTTATTAGATTTTTTTCTTATTCGCCCCCAGTTGCTGCCGCCACCATCATCCCTCTCGTTGTCGATTTCAACAAGAAATTTTCACATTTTCCGTTTCGGATTTGTGTCGTTCATGATCTACTGATACGACAGATGTTACAGTGGAATTCAGCAATGATCTGATAGGTGAATCGGTATTTTCTTGGATTTATTGTACAAAATAACGATGAGGGTTGGGGGTTGAAACGGGAATTCGAGGCTTGAATTGGGATGGAGATTTTACCACATTTCTTTCTTTCGACGGGCTAATTTGCGCTTGCTTATCGCACTCTTCTTAATTTTGTATAAACATTCCTTTGTTCCCCAAAAAACGCATTTTAAAGCTTTAATTCAAAAATCTCGCTGCATACGTTTTATTCCTAAGAAAATAAGATATCTGTGTAGCGCCATCTATCGTTTACAACACTTAATAATAATGCTTTTTGAAGCTTCAAGTATTTCTTAAGGTTGTTTCAGGTTGCTTCCTACGTTTTCAGGACTTCTTCTGTTGTCTCTTTGTCTTTTTTCGTGTTATGCTTTTTTGTTCATTCATTATTTTTTTTTACTTTTGCTCTTCTGATTATTGACTTCTTATTCTTCTTCTTAATGTCTTCATAATCTTCTTACTTCATTTCTTTATTTTCTTCTTCTGTCGTTCGTCTCTTTATTTTCTCATTATTCTTTTTCTATCTTTCAATTATAGACGTTTCTTCTTACTCTTCTTCATCTCTTTCTAATCTTCTTAATGCACTTTGTAATTTGCAATTTTTTGTTTTGTACTTCCAGTTCAATCATCTCTTCATTCTTCACTTTTTCCTAATTCATTCTCCATAAATCTACTTTTCTCTTAATTATTGACTTTTACTATTCTTCTTCACCTCGTCTCAATCTTGTTACTGTACTTCTTCATTTTCACTTTTTTGTTTTGTATTCCTCTTCTATAATTTCTTTGTTCTTCTTTATTTCTCTCTTCATTTTCTCCTATTCCCTTTCTTGTTCTTCTTGTTATTGTCTATCTCTCTCTTAATTACAGACTTTACTCTGCTTTTTACTCTTCCTCATCTCTTTCTTTATGCGCTTCTTAATTTGCACTTTCTTGTTTTATGTTTCCTCTTTAATCATCTCCTTATTTTTTATTCTCTCTTTGTTCATTCTTCATCATTCTTCTCCTTTTGTCCGTCAATTATTGACTTTTACTATTTTTCTTGGTCTTTTTCTTCATCACTTCTCATTCTTGTTACTGCACTTCTTTATTTTCACTTTTTTGTTTCGTATTCCTCTTCTATCACCAATTTGTTCTTCATTTTTTACTATTCCCTTTCCTATTCTTCCTTTTCTCTTGCTTAATTATAGACCTTGAGTTTGTTTCTTGCTCTTTTCCATCTCCTCCTAATCTTACTGCTCTTCTTAATTTGCATTTTCTCGTTTTGTATTTCAATCATCCCTTTATTCTTCATTTTCTACATAATTCACCCTTTTCACTCAATTATTGACTTCTATTATTCTTCTTAGTCTTCTTCTTCTCAATCTATTCTCGATTTTGTTACTGCACTTCTTCAATTTCATTTTTTTGTTCTGTATTCCTCTTCTAACATTTCTTTGTTTTTCTTCCGCTCTTTCTTCATATTTTCCTTTTCTCTCTCTTAATTACAGACTTCTACTCTTCTTCATTTCTTCTCAATCCTCTTACCGCTCTTTCGTTTCTACTTTCTTATTTGTTCCTTGCCTTTCTATTTACAGTTAATAACCTAGGTATTCTTCTTTTTGTTTCATATTTTTATATTTTCTTCTTCTCTGTAATTTTGTGAAAACTCTCCTCTCAATTTTCACATTACTGCATTCGAAAATTTTGCCTTACTTGTTCTTTCTGCCCTTTCTTCTCCTACTTCTTGTCTTCAGCTTATCTTATTATTGATAATTGTGAAACGATCAAAAATTATCTAAATTTTGTCCCATTCAAACACAATACAAACTTCACTTATTAGCTTTGAAATTCTAATAGCTAGCGTCTTTTTAGTTGCTCTCTCCTGAACAATAAACATATCCATAATTCATTGAATATCCATAATATTATGTTATAATCAACAACAAACATGTCATATTGTAAATTATAAATTCATCGATAATCGCATACAAATGTAACTACAACAATTACAATTCCAATCAGATTAATTTACGTCCACTATCTAAACGGTATCAAAAACAAGAGAAAGAAAAATTATATACATATATGTATACAAAAGGCGTAGTAGTGATAAAATCACCCCCTTTTACGCATTAATTTTTCTTTCCATCATTATAGCCCAGCCTTAATTATAGTCTACCGGCCGTATATGATAATTAAGCTTAAAGACGATTAGAAGCGGTCAATGATAGGCTGTTAAAAGAAAAATTACAAATTTTTACGGATGGAAAATTATCATTTTCAATTAATAACAGGAATGTCAATTAGAGTGGAAAAAACCACCCCTTCGGTTTCGAAATCTAAAGCTTCGATTAATTAATTACGTATTTTGCTCCATTTCGACTTTAATTGATTGATAAGTCGTCTAGAGTGCTGGAGAAAAAAGCAACAGAGAAGAAAACTCTGACAGATAGACTCCGTTTACATCTTTCGATAACTCAGTTGGTAGCTTACTGATGGAACCAAACTATTGTGCGTTTACACCTAATGTTATAAACTATAATCAAGACAACTTGACAGTAAGGAGAAGCACAAAATCGTAACGCAAAACACTCCAAAAGAGTGGTTGAAGTCGTTTACATCATTCATTTGTTGATACTATTTCTGTTAACTTAGCTACTAGTGTAGTTGACAGTTTACATCGACGATAATTGGGTTAATTTTAAACTGCGATAGAATTCTTGCTGATAAAGTTGCTAAGGGTGTTACCAAGTTAGTTAAGGCTAGGTGTAAACTGGGTCTTGAGTTAATTTTAAGCTAGAATCCGATTCTTGACTCTATCTGTGTTAACTCAATAAGCACCGTTTACATCGTCGTTAAACCGTTGCTAACTAAGTTACCCGCTTAGAAGATGTAAACGGAGTCATTGATATTGCAATCGAGAGTGTTATAGACGAAATTCGAGCTGAACCAATTGGACATAGAGGAATAGGATGAAAAAAAATCGAACCAAATGAGAGACGCTACTGTTTCTAAACAGGTAATTGAAACTGGAAATTACGATGGGAAAATAACGGCAAAGCGAACACGAATAATCGCTGTTTTAATTAATCAGAAACGTACGCTGTACTGGTAAATATTAAGAACGTTCCTCTACCTTTAATCAATTAATTAATTAGTCGGGATTTAAACCGAATAAATCTGATTTTTTCTCTTTACAGGCGAAAATTTAAGAAAATTAATTAATTAAAAAGTGTAAACGTGCATTTATCGCTAAGGTTTATTAATTCAATGACGCATGGCTGCCAATATTGAAACTCTATTCAAATTCGATTAAATTACTATCGAATCGATTGTAATTGACTCCTATGACAGGTTATGATTAGATAATCTAAATCAGGGCGTAAACGTAATCGATACTAATAAAGCTTTGAGTTTATTTCTTCATCAATGGAAATCGTCTGAATTGCAAACAGTGGCGGTTCGTGACTCAAATGAATGGACCAGCTGTCAAAGCAACTTCGTGGAGGCTATAGACGAGCCGCCACTGTTTTCCAGATCGATCTCTCCTAATGTTTGGCTTTAGAATTCAATATTAAGTTGGAATATTTAATGAGAATTGAAATTATAAGCTTGAATTTATCATAAATTCATTGGCGATAGATTACTGAATGGAATAAATTAAATATTGTCGTGTTTTAGAGTTTATTTATTTTACAAATACAACTTTGTAGCGTTGTTTTAATTATTAATTTTATTACAAAATGAAATTTTTTTTTTACGATTCGAATAAACATTTTCTACACGTACAGCATTAAAATTCAAATCAAAAATTAATGTCATCTCTTTGATGTAGTAGAACAGAATTAAATGCAGTGAAATCTTTCCAATGTGACCAAAATTTTGATTTGCATTAATAATAAGGGTGTAAGCAATATTTCATCGCGCAGTTGGCCATGAAAACTACTGACTTTTTAATTATTTGTTACCATAACTGTGCTGATTGTTGATTTTGAATAGTCTATTTTATGTCTTTTTTCAATTCTACAATAAAAGCTGAGAGAGATGTTAAAAAGTTAGAGAGTACGACTATAAATGTCAAATTTAGTAACGTAAGGAACAAGCTACGACTCTATTCTCTAAAAACAGCCGATTTTAAGGTGAAATACCGTTGTATGTGCAGGGTGAGTCAAGAGGTGGCACATTTAAACTTGGAACTTCTCTCTTCTTGGTTCACCCTGTATATGCGCAATATTTCTACAAACGACAGGCCCTTTTGCGTTAATCCCATTGAGATGTTCGCAAATGAATTGCAGTTTGTCCCACTATTAGTTATCGTGCGTCAAAATGATCGCATGTTGGAACAAACCTACAAACCACAAGTTGGATACTATCGGAACGATCAACCACAACATTAGACTTGTCAATAATTTAAATTCAAACTAGTCGATTTCGGGCCAGTTTAAATTCGTTCAATATTTCACCAATAATGGGAATTGTAGAAATTAACAATAGAAGAAATCAATTTGGACCAATTATTCTTGAAATGTACAAGCCTCTTAAATCCACCATAGCCTGTGACAGGACTGATCCGTTCTCGAGTGCGTGCAATAATCCTTTATTAACCCATGTTGCCACCCCTTTCCAATTTCAACCCGTTTTGCCGCAAATTATAGATAGAAAGTTTACGATTTTCACGAGCGAAAATTCCGCAAATCTTCAAAATTTTAACGCCAACTAACGGTCCGAATTACGCTTCAATACTTCATTTAAGAGAGTAAGAGAGTTCCTGTAGATGGAAACCGTTTTGGACAATTTCAAGAGTTTAAATGGTGCACCATTCAATTTACGTTTCTATTCATAAATGTTCATGGAATTTAGAAAATCGAAATTTTCCTTAATAATTGAAAGGAATAATCGGGCATGTTTACCGATGATCAATTATTCGATTATCGATATAAAGTGAATTATATTGAAACTTTATAATTTAATTTCCATCGAACAAGATCGTGGAAATAATGAAAACGATGAAGATAATTGGAAATTATCGCCAATTGATTGGATAATTGACCGGTACGTAACAATGAAACTTTACCCCACTCTATTTTTTTTTTGGAAAACCAGTGAACGAGACTCAGATAGAGGAAGAACAAGAGGGAAGGAGACAGCGAAAGAGGCGAACAGAGTGACACACAAAGAGAGTAAGGGGAAGTAATAGAAAAGGACAGAAGAAGCGGGAGTTTAAGAGAAACAGAAACTCAGATAGAGACGGAAACAAGAGAGAAGGAGACTGCGAAAGAGATGAAGAGAGTAAGGGGAATAATAGAGAAGAAGCGAGAGATTAATGGAAACAGAAAGACATAAAGAGGGGGAGGAAGGAAGAGTAAGAGGGGGAGAAAACTGGAAAGAAGGGGAACGAAGAGAGTGAAAAAGGAAGGCACAAAAGAACTTTTCTGCACTAACAAAAATTCACTCCCACCAATAGAAATGCTCACTTCCGCTATGCGGTCGTTACGCCACTGGATCAATTTAATAAAGTAGTATCGTTTGATTTGTTTCAATAAACTTAGAATAGGCATTTAAGGAATTCAACGGGCTAGAGTAATAATTTCCGAATTTCAAATAGAAGAATTTAGGGAAGAGGAAATTAATTGGAAATTTTGCTGAACTTATTCCCATTTATCCGATAGATTCATTCAATTCGAATACTGACGAGTCAATATTTTTGGCCGAAAATTCAATCGATTCGAAAAAGGATCGTAGATTTATCGAGAAAATTGATGAAATGCTGAAATTTCAGGCAAAAGATCGGCAAACTTTGTGAATATTTTAAAATGCCTTACTCTTATAATCTGTTTTCGATGTTGTGAATGTGTACCGGTTTTATATGTTTTTGCTATTGGTGGATTTTCCATAAGGACTATCAGTTATTAATAATACATTAAAATAATTGGTGTAGAGCAACAACCAAATGGTTTATAGTCACGGAACTGGAATCAATATTGATCAGAATGGAAAATAAGCTGCTAAACTGACAAGTCTGTAATTGTGTTTTGTGCTATAAGGGCAAAAATGATTGTACATTAATTCGATTTTTAATTATTTACAACTATACTCCTGTTCAGAGGAAATAACTCAAATTTGGCGCGCTCACATATGGTTTCACAGTGGTACAATGGTATTTCACCTCGTAGTTTGATAGATTCATATTTTACTAAATTTTGAAGCAAAAGAAAGCATTTTTGAAGCAAAGGAATCAATCTACGACTCAAGAATAGCCAAATGTGGCGTAAAATACCGGCACTTGTAAGGTTTTTAGATCGAGAAGTTTTGATTTAATTGATTTTTATAGAAATTTTTGGAAAATGTAGCACTTCTAGTCCAAAATTTGTAGATTTCATAAAAAAATTTGTTTAATTTTGGAAACACTCCAGTATTTTAGACGATCATAATCAGAATTTGAGAAAAAAACGGATTCCAGTATAATTTTTTGAAAAATTTAGCACTCTTAGTCGAGATTTTGCAAATTTTATAAAAAAATCTTGCTTTATTCTGAAAATATTCCACCACTCTAAATTGTCCTAATCAAAATTTAAAAAATATAGCACTTTTACCTTATACCAAAGAGTTTCACTATTTTATTTGGTTCTAATGGAAAATTTAGTACTTTTAGACTAAAATTTCTAAAATAAACGTTCTCTATTTTGGCGATTTTTATGAGAAAATTGGAATTTACTCATTCAAAGCAGCAAATTTGTCAAAAAGTCACATTTTTGGTGTACAAACAGAACTAAAATGTCACAATTCTAGCCCTGTGTTTCAAACCCGAAGTTAAATTGCAACATTGGAGTTCACTTTGGTTTAAAAATTAATCTAAAATTCGAAAATCAAACTGAAAAATCAATTTAAAAGAGTTTTGAAATAGATTTTTTGTGACAATTCACTGGGCAAATCACTGGACTCAAATAACAAAGTTTTTAAATCCAGACTATTTTAATTCTTTATTCGCAGCTCTTTAAAGTGACGCCCTTAGACACTGCCTGAAACCCTAGAGCAAGAGCCTATCTTTTGTAGAAACATTGTGCAATAGACAGGGTGAGACAGGGTGAGTCAAGAAGAAAGAAGTTCTGATTTTAAATGTGCCACCCTCTTGACTCACCCTGTATAGAATGTACAACGGAGAATCACCTTGCAGTTGGCTATTCTTTTAGTGAATAGAGTCGTAGATAAGTTCGTATTTTACTAAATTTTGACAGAATCAATCTACGACTTAGGAATAGCCAATGGTGAGGTGTAATACCGGTGTACACTTGCAAAGTTTTAGATCCAAAATTTTTATTTAATTGATTTTTATACAAATTTTTAACAAATGTAGCCCTTTTAGTCCAAAATTTGAACACTTTGATAAAAAAAATTGTTGTATTTTGGAAATATTCTAGTATTTTAGATAATCATAACCAGAATTTAAAGAAAAAAGGTTTCTCCTTCTAGAATTTACCTTACAGAGGCAAATTTTAAAACAATTTTTTGATAAATTTAGCACTTTTAGTCCAGATTTTTTTTGAAAATATTCCAGCGCTCTAAATTTTTATAATTAAAATTAAAAAAAAAATAGCACTTTTGTCTTATACCAAAGGGTTTTGACTATTTCATTTGACTCTTATCAAACATTTTAAAACAATTTAGTACTTTTGGTCTAAAATTTCAAAAATTACAGGATAAACCTTGCTCTATTTCTGTTATTTAAGTTTTCTTCGCAAATTTAGCGATTTGTATGAGAAAAGCGGAATTTAGCTGAGAAAATAAATTAAAACACCCCATTTTTTACTGATTCAAAGTCGGAAATTTGCCAAAACGTCACATTTTTGGTGTATGAACAGAGCTAGGGTGTCACAATTTTAGTCCTGAGTTTCAAATCCAAAGGACCAAAGTTGAATTAGAGAACTGAAAATCAGTTTAGTTTAAAAATTTGTCCAAAATTCGAAAATGCAACTCAAAAAGCAATCTAAAAGAGTTTTAAAATAGATTTTTTGTGACAATTCAGTGGACACAAGCAATTTTAATTCTTTATTCGCAGCTCTAGACACCGCCTGAGACAGCCTTGTTATTCATACTCGTTCTGCAATGCCTAATTTTCCACGCTCTTGTTACAACACACTATTTGGGGAGGACAAAAATTGAATACAACAATAATATAAATCTATCTCTCGCAAGCTATCAATAGTGATAATGATAAGGGTGATTGTCGGCACCTAATCCAAGATTTATAACGGAAATTTCCCCCAATCTCTCCTAGTAATTTAGGCGACAATACGACCAGTTCAGCGCGAATACTTTATCTGTTTAGCGAATATACCATAAAATCCTGCTTAGTAGGAAAAGATTAAGGATTTGCAACTTTATAGAAGAAACAGACAGACTGGCAGACAACGGATCGGTTTCCTATATAAAGGGGAGAAAAATATAAGATGCACTTTTTCCCTCTAGGTACAAATTAGTGTTTCATTTATCGGCTAGTAAACGAAACGAACGTGCATTACTATCAGGATTAGTCCTGCAATAATTCACCAGTATAGTAGAAGCCGATATTTTATTTTTCTCTAACGAACAACAACAACAAAAAGTGTAGTATATGATGAACTGGTGCGTGTTCGAATGAGCTCACGAAACTTGCTCATATTTCATCCGAATCGAAATCGTATTATAAGCACTTGGTGAAATAATAAAAAAAAAATTATATGGAAACGGCAGCGTAAATTCATGTGTATAGTCGATGATTTTACTTACCCGTTTATTGTCCCTGAATTTCAACCATCCAGCAATGACTGTCTGATCGGGTTGTGTTGGAATTTCGGTAAATGATTGTTCGTTCTCACCATCCGAATCCGTTAATATATCCGAACTCGTATGGCTGGTTATACTTCTAGCCGGTGAACTACAACAACTCTCGGTTAGACGGCGATTCAACAACGGCGAATTATAAGCGCTCTCCGACATTATTATTATCAACAAATCTTATCAAATATCGATATTATCAAAACACACACACACTGGCACAAAAACACACAAATACACAACGATTTCCGTGGATTTCTTGTCGGGCGCTTCGAATCACCTGCGGTTGTTTGCGTACGACTCCACCTGAAAATCAAATAGTTGTGTGTTAATAAAATTGAGGAAAATCGATGATTCTAGTTGGGAAAATCTCAAGAGTATCCATAAAAATACCGTCTGATTTAATATTTATTTGAAACTTTTGAGATTTTCGGTAAGTTCCGTTGTTGTTGTTGTTACCACAACTCGCCTGCCATACACAGGCGCACGGATAACTATCTAGAAGTTTTTCACTGGGAAAAGTTTGCGTTAATAACTTTCAAATTATTATACCGAAAAAGGGCGTAAAGCGACAAATCTGGCCGTTATGCTGACGATAATCACCAATGATTTCAATTCGAAACATTGCGGAATTTTAAACGATTCAAAATAACAATTCTTGATCGAATTGTCCAGTAAAATAGTATACTGACAAACGAGTACCAAAAGTCATGGTTTATTATACGAGTTTTATGGCAAAAATTAGATTCTTAAGCTTTAGAGAATTTTACAGTAACAATGGTATCGTTGGAAAGATAATGAAATAACAGATAAAAATGATAGGTGAAAATTCATCACATTTCGCCATCATAAATTTCCCGAATTTCAATTTCAAACTATTCTCCGAATAATCCGCTATTGATTAGCTTGCAAACAAGCCCTGGTTCAGTCGTCTAAGTTTAAAACTGTCCGTAAAAAAACAAAATTGGTATGTCGAAACCTTTCATCAATTTTCCGGAAAACTAACAATGCGATCGGAAAATTTCTGGCAGATTTGGAAAGCGCTTTTAATNAGCGCTTTTAATTGGCCACAAGTTGTGTGAAATTCATTAGAAAATAAGCAATATTTGCCACGTTATGAGGGAAAATATAAAAAAAAAACTGTAAAAAATGCTAAAAAACATGCTTCTATATTTCCTTCTGTAACTCCAAATTACATCCAAATTTCAAAAAACCAAATACATACTTCCCTCCCTCTTGAAATGCCCTTTTAAATACCGTTTAGAACATTGAAATCCGTTGGAAAATAAAAAAGTTATCCTGTTTACTTTTTACTCGGGAAGGCCCTTAAAGCACTGTTTTTGGTATTTTAACAACGCTATTCTATGTTCCAAATAGAGAAAACGAACTTTTGTGATGAATTTGCCAATAATTTTCAATTAAACTCGTTTCAGATATTTACAATTCTAAACTTTTATCAATTAGAGAGCCCTCTGATGTACTGAATCAAAAATAAAATCCTTAAAATTTTTGATTATTTCCGTTCTTTTAATATTTCAATTAAATAATGCATCAAATTGTATTTTTAAGGGCAGCTTCGGCAAGACTTACAAATGAAATTTCGTGAATTTGTCGAATTTAATTAAAACTCTGATTGTTTTGCCACTGAAAACTTTTAAATTTTTGTCAATTTACCAAAAATTGGGCAATAAAGAAAAGTCGACTAGAGTTACGTTTGAAAATTCACATTAAATTCAAAATGAAGCTTGTTATGAATACCTCTAATAACTACAAATAAGTCCAAAACTTCTAGAAAGTTCCTTTAAAATTGCACTATTAAAGCGTGAAACCGAAATTTTGTTCTACAGATGTGTTCCTAGTTATGGTAGTCACTAAATTACCTAATAATCTGAAATATATTTGAAGAATTTGAAGGGTACTCTTACAGGGACACTTTTTGTTAAAGTTAGAACTTCGTAGTTCACTGGAGAATTGGTAAAAAGCCGCTTTAATGCGGCAATGTCGCGATTTTCACCAATAAAACGACCAAGAAAGACTGGAAGATCGTTCAAATAAGTTTTTTCGTTTTTCATCGCTGGATTTTGGAGAAACGGGAAAACTTGCCCTAAATGAATGAATTCTCAATAACTACCCTCAATTTATATTAAGGGTAGTTACTAAAATGTTTGTTTATTTTTTAACTTTTCCTGTTTTCCATGGAATTGAATGCCGACAATTAGAAGGAAGAATCTTTATTAAAAAATAGTAAACAGCTGATGAAAGTGATTATTTATTCACTCATGATCGATCTTAATGAACAGACTTTCCCAAATTTCCAACATCCAGTGGTGGAAAACGAAAAAACTGTTCTTCTAGTGATTCTTGGTCGTTCTACGTGCATTTTCGACTGATGAAAATCGCAATATAGTCCGATCAAAGCAATTTTTCACCAATTTCTCAATGAGCTACAAAGCTCCAATTTTAGTAAAATATTCGCTCCCAATTCTTAAACATTTCCAAACATCCGCCAATTAGTAGGACTATTAGAACGGGACTATTTAGATAGAATAGGAGTGATTCGTAGGCGAATTTGATTTGTACATAATTAATTTTCTCAATTACCCTAAAATTGGGGAGTTCCACAATATTAATAATAATAACAACTGGATTTATAGTTGCGGAAAAGGTTGAAAATTACAACAACAATCTCCAAATTGTGAGATTAATTCTTCATAAAGACAAGAATTTGGATGAAATAGGAATAACGGATAAATAAACAGCTTTGTAAATACCTAGTACGGTTTCGATTACAATTCACCTGAGTTTTGTCGGTCAATAAGCACAGTTTGATTATAATTTCAGTACACAAATATTGCACATAAACCGAATTTAGACACGCACGGACACACACAAACCCACAAGAACACACGTAAATGGAAAATTCGTTTCTTCTTGATATGTTGTTTAGAAGTCTTCGAAGCTTTTCATCTCTTTATCAAAGTGTTCTTTTGAAAATCGCTATATTTATAGAACATCGACGGTTTCTCGTACACCGTTATCTCGTTTCACAGAACAACAAATTCGCATTTATAAAAATAAAGGCATTACACGATACGAATATGATAAGTCGTTGTATATTAAAATAGCGAACACCCAGTGGAAAGTCTTTTGAGCATCAATAGAAAATTGATGTTGATTCGATATGGGAATAGATATCGCCGTCACACATCTGAAATTGTATATGAATTTAATAAAATTCCCCCGAAATTGCCGATACAACTCACCTTGTAAAATTTTGTAAAGATTTATAAAATTTCCGTTTAAAAAATTTAGCATTAGTCTCTACCGGTACTGATTAATTCACGAAACCCATCGGAAATTAATCGTGTTGATTACGTTGGACACAAATTTGCACTTTTCCGTTTCGCCAATTCAACATGGAGGGTTTATTCGTCGATTATTTTTGTTTTAAAGGAAGGCTTGTGGAATTTTCGAGATTTGTTGTAGTGTTCGTGGCGTAAATTTTGTGCGGAATCGTAGAGACGACGACGCCGTTTCCACGATCGCGTCGACGACCGGAATGAGCGTCGTCAACTACAACTACACTACTACTACGGTGGAAAGTTGTGCGCATATCACTTTCCTTCAAGTTTCAACCAATTTTCCTTCGGATTTTCATCGATGGAATTGGAACTATGCACAAATCGGTCAACGTACGCAAGTTACTCGATTGTAGATTACACAAATCCTTCACTACTGTTGTAAAAGTGGTCGACTTAGACGGTTATGACGAATTTCTTACTGATTCTGCTATAAATTTGAGGCAAGCGAATTGGGACTTCATGGGGCGGTCAATTTAAGCGAGTAAATTGTCTTAAAAGTGGTCTTTTGATGGATTGGTGCAATAATGGTGGATGCGCCGGATTGAAATTTATTCTTCAAGTTCATAAATGATTTATCTTTAGAGTTTAAAGCCTAGAATCGGTGAAATTCACAAAGTGGTCAACATACCCAAGTAGCTCATTTGTAAATTTCAAAAAGCGGTCGATATAGACGGCGATTTTGATCGATTTACTTCAAAAATTTCAATGCCGTGGTCAATATATGCGAGTAACTAATTTGTAAATTATAAAACGCCTTCGTTAGTTGTTTAGTCTTGTAAGAGTGGTCGATATAGACAATTATAGTTTCAACTGTGGTGGGAAAATGTTGGATTTTCAGCAGATTTTCAGTTTTCGGCGTTAAATTGAAATGACCAAAAGTGGTCAATATTCATAAGTGACTTATTTGTAAACTGTAACGGTATCGGCTTTTTGGCTACAAGAGTGGTCGACTTAGACGATTATTGTTAGTTTTATTGCTGAATTTTGAAATTTACTCCGATTTTCGGCGACAAAATTCGAATTATTCAATAAATGGTCAATATATCCAAGTAATTTATTTGTAAACTGTAAAACTGATTGTTGTAAAAATGGTCAACTTAGACGGTTATAGTTGTTATTGTTATTGATTATCTTTGTGGAGCGGTCAATTTAAGTAAGTAAACTATCTTAAAAGTGGTCAATTTAAACGATTATAGTTTTATGGTCGAATGAATACGTATGTGGTACAATAATGGTGGATGCGCCGGGTATAAATTTATTTTTCAAATTCCTTTGGGATTTCGTAAAATTTTGTAAAATTGAAATCGTTCAAGAGCGGTCAAAATTCACAACTGTTTCTTTGCCATAAAATTGGTCAACATAGACGATTACACTTGTTACTGTTCGGATGAATATTTAACTAAATTTTCTCTAAATTTAGAGCATTTGATTTACGGATCGGTCAACATATACGAGTAATTCATTTGTTAATAATAGAATTACTCCACAATGTTTTATTTTAGTTGTTGTAGAAGTGGTTAAATTAAACAATTAGAGTTTAAATTACAATTTTTTTAATTGATACTGCGTAATAATGGTGGATGCGCCGGGTGGGATTGGTTTTTTAAATGACTTTTCTTCAACTTTTCAATGGTTTTACTTTAAATTGTAGTCAATGGAGCTGGATTAATTCACAAAACGGTGAATATACACAAGTAATTCAATTGATTAAGTTGTTTAGTTGTAAATTCTTGCCTCTTATTGATCACTGAATATCAGAATTTTGAGTGTCAATCGGTCGATATACACAAGTGAGTTATTTATAAGCTATGTAAAAGCACCCCTAGGTTGTCTATTTATTGTAAGAATGGTCGATTTAGACGGTTATTATCGATACATATTTCTGATGATGTTGTTTAATAAAAAATAAGGTCAATTTAGATGACTGAAGTTTTAAAATTAATACGAATTTTCAAAGGATTGCTGCTTAATCATTTTTTATGCAAATTTTATCTGATTTTACTTCAGATTTACGCAAAGGTCAATATACACAAGTAATTTAACAAATTCTGTTGATTAATTGCATCCTTTGATGTAGGTTAATAATTCGAGTATGTATTCAAATTTTGATCGGTCGAAATACACAAGTGATTTATTTGTAAACTATGTAGAAGGCATCTATACTATTTGTTTGTTATAAGAGTGGTCGATTTAGACGGTAATTGTTGTTTTTATTACGGGCAATCGTCAGATAAGCTTGTTTTAAAGGCAATTTTCAAAGTAAAAATTTCGTGCATTTTTCAATGAATTTTGATGCTGTAAACGGCATTTGAAAGGGCATTTCGTCGTTGTTGTCGTGAATTATCAGATTTTTGGAAATTCGAACGTAGTCCAGAGTTACAAAAGAAAAACCGGAAGCACGTTTTTTTATATTTTCGTTCATAACTCTGCCAATATTGCTTATTTTTGAATAAATTTCACACAGCATGTATAAAATAAAAGCGCTTTCCAATTATGATATTTTATGTGGTTTCAATCATAAAAAAGAGGTTTGACAACATTGCAAACACTAAGGTGATCGCCTCAGATATATGATAAAGCAGTCTGTAATTATGATGAGGCCCTCTATCCGGCAGTAGATGAAGTAAACCACTCGTAACAACAACAACAATTCGTTTTTCATAAATTTCCCGAAAAACTAACAATGCGATCGGAAAATATCACAATTGGAAAGCGCTTTTAATTTTATACATGCTGTGTGAAATTCATTCAAAAATAAGCAATATTGGCACAGTTATGAACGAAAAACCATGCTTCCGATTTTTCTTTTGTAACTCTGGACCACGTACGAATTTTCAAAAACCTGATAATTCACGACAACAACGAAGAAATGCCCTTTTAAATGCCGTTTGCAGCATCAAAATCCATTGAAAAATGCACGAAATTTTTACTTCGAAAATTACCTTTAAAACAAGCTTATCTGACCATGGCCCTTAATAATTCGAGTATGCATTCAAATTTTGATCGGTCGATATACACAAGTGATTTATTTGTGAACTATGTAGAAGGCATCTTTACTATTTGTTTGTTATAAGAGTGGTCGATTTGGACGGTAATTGTTGTTTTTATTAATAATACATATTTCTGATGATGTGGCATAATAATGGTGGATGCGCCGGGCATACGTCCCATTCATTGACTAGAATGTTGAATAGCGTCCGTTTGGAAATAACAATAAGCGTTCACATTTAATTATTCGATCTGTCTGGAAGTCTAAACTGGAATCCAACAACTCTATTCTACTACTACAACTCTCTAAAACCATTTTATCGAACAAATCGATAGCACAATTATACGCGAGACTATCCCGAAATTGACATGGTACCCTTTATGTTGGAATTCCAAGCTTTTCTCCCTTTTTCCACTAATCCTCCACCATCCCCAATTCATCTATCCGTATTTCTTAATACAACACAACTATCATCATAAAATTAGTTGTGAAATTAGAAATTTGACCAATAAAAACGTTGGCATCGTGTCGATTCATCTCACGATTTCTGTGTCGTCCAACATACCGACAATAAAAGAATTGAACGTGATGAGAGAATCGACAATAATAGATTTTTATTCAACGACATCGATTCAATACACATACAATCATGTGAACATTTAACGGCATACGTGGCCAATTTAACAACAATTCAATTTGATATCCCGATAGTTTTACTATTTTGATGTAAAATTAAACGTACAGATCAAGATTGAATTTCGAAATTGTCACAGTTGGAATTATAAAGTTTTCTTGTTTTGTACACGCAAACATTTCCACACAGGATATAACACCGGGAAATTAAAGGAGAAGCGTGTCGGCCACCGCCGGGGGGTGGTAATGCTGAAAATAAATGTTGATACATATATTCCAAACGCAAATTAACCCCATGTACACGTATTATAACCGTTTAACACGACAATCAAATAAAGTAATAATATTTGTACTGATAATCCACGCTCATTATCCGTTTAAATGATAATACAACAACCGAAAAAAGCCCGGAAAATTCGTTTGTATTTTTGTATAATAACCGAATTTCCAACCCTGCCTCTATTTAAACATAATTTATTTACAATAAAATTAACGTCACGTCCCTAGCATATTTTCTTTTGAGGCCAGGCAAACGAACCTCCTGCAATGGAAATTAGACTGAAACTTGCAGATTCTGAAATTAGATGATCTCTCCCCGGTTGTTATTGTTGTGGAAACTGTACCGAAAAAAACGCACACACACAAACAAACCAGTCTCTCAAGAAAAGGGCGTGTTCTAATTTGGCCAAGGGTTAATTTCGTGCGTGTATCTGTAGCCGGCTTGATTGATTGATAGTTGTAGTATTGTCCCGAATAGGGGATGAATAATTACTAAAATTGATGACGACGACTTGAGGAAAAATAAATAAACTGTAGCGTCTTGAAGGTATTCAACCCCCGGCAATCTACTTGACGACAAGAACAACTGAAAATCCGACAATTATCCAAAAATAACTTTAATTGAGCTTCATTTATTGCAAATTTTCGATCCGGAGCGTATCCGTAAATTTGCGCAATTTTCTCAACCCATAGGAGAATATTTGGGTGATTCTTGGTCGTTTTATGGGTGTTGTTGTTGGGCGAAAATCGCGATATTGTTTAAAAAAAGGGACTAAAACCATCGATGAGCTACGGGGTCCAACTTTCGCTAAAATATTCCGAGGACCATCCTACAAATCCCCGGAATATTTTTTCGATTGCTCGTTAAATAGTACTCACCCTTAAATTATGCACAGGTGCTGGATTAGAAGTATACAGTTCCATTATTAATTGATGCACGATTTGAAAAATATTTTGAGGATTTATATGAGTCTCTAGGGATAATTTTACCCAAATTTGGACCTCGTAGCTCATCGTGAAGTTTGTCCAAAACTCGTTCTATTTAACCCTTTTAAAACCGAGCAAAACACGTTAAGGGTGTTGGTTAGTAAAATGGAACTGATGGTAAGCTGGATAACTTTTTTATTTTCCAACGGATTTCAATGTTCTAAACGGTATTTAAAAGGGCATTTCAAGAGGAAGGGAAGTACGTATTTGATTTTTTGAAATTCGGATGTTATTTGGCGTTACAGAAGGAAATATAGAAGCATGTTTTTTAGCATTTTTTACAGTTTTTCTTCTCCAATTGTCTATGCAATAATAAGACGGCAAAGGTGTGGCAGCAGGAACAAAAACAAATTTGGCAACATTGCAGAAAGGCGAGATGACAGACTTTAGAGCTCCCTTTCCGCCAATAGATGTAACTCATTTTTGTGGTTTGGAGACTTGCTATTCAACTAGTTTTTCACACGATAAACATAGTTTTGTTTATCACAAATTTTGGGAAAATTTTCACTTTTTTGCAGCAACAATGGTACCGTTGGAAAGGTAATGAAATAATCTATCCACTGCAATACACTTTATATAAAAATAATTAATTTTAACAGATAAAAATAATAGGTGAAAATTCTCCACATTTCCCCATCGTAAGTTTCCGGTAAATTTTCCGAATTTCAATCTCAAACTATTCTCAAAATAATCTGTTATTCATTAGCTTTCAAACGAGCCCTGGTTCAGTTGTCTAAGTTTACAACTCTACGTAAAAAAATCAAATTAGTATGTCGAAGCCTTTCATCAATTTTCCGGGAAAACTAACAATGCGATCGGAAAATTTCTGACAGATTTGGAAAGCGCTTTTAATTGGCCACATGTTTTGTGAAATTCATTGGAAAATAAGCAATATTTGCCAAGTTATGAGGGAAAATGTAAAAAAAAATGTAAAAAATGCTAAAAAACATGCTTCTATATTTCCTTCTGTAACACCAAATGACATCCGAATTTCAAAAAATCAAATACGTACTTCCCTTCCTCTTGAAATGCCCTTTTAAATACCGTTTAGAACATTGAAATCCGTTGGAAAATAAAAAAGTTATCCAGTTTAAATACTGAAGGAGCACATTTTTTTTGAATTTTTGGATTTTCAACTCAAAATTCCGACAAAATTTACCAAAATATAGATTGGTATGCTCTTTAGTTTTCATTAAAAAATGATTTAGAAATTGTTCGTCAAAATTTTCACTTTTTATTGAACTCTAGTTGGGCCCTTTAGGGTCCCGCTCCCTTTTCGTAGCAAATTTACAATCTTCGTTCGATAGCCTTATGAGAAATAAGTCGAGAGACAATCAAATTGCCCTTCATCCTGTGTAAAATTTCGAAAAACTTGATCCTTTTAGACCCTGTTTTTTGAAAAATTGAAAAGGGAATTAAAACTGGTATGGCTTATTTCTCTAGGCTTAGCTTTTCTTGATTTCTCTACAGCGTTTCAGTTCATTTTATTGATTATACAATGAGTAAACGTCGGATTAGCAGCAAATTTGGTGGAATTTTCCAAATTTCTTGGACTTATTTCTGTAAAAATTTGTAATTTGAATCGAATGAGATATCTTTTGTCGTTTTCGAGATATTTTTAATGGGAAATTACACGTTAAATCATTCTAATCGCTTTATGAATGCGGTTCATTGTTGAAATCGACTTTCAAATGCGCTACGAGGCCCAAATTTGCTCAAATAACTTCAAACTTACCTGTCGATCCGATAAGAACTGCGCAACTTGGCCGCCACCCTCCACCCGGCTATTAACCGGTGATTTACCGCCGACAGCAGCTGGAATTGCGCATGCCAGTGGTCATGGTGTGTGGTTGAATTAACGGCTAGACAATTTTTCTGCTGCAACAATGCAAAAAGCCCAATTTAGTTGGTGTTTTAGTAACCGTCTTGTCGTAACAATAATTCGCCTCGTTAGAATTCCGCGTGTGTAAACGATGTGCCTGTAGCTGTGCATACTGATCAGCAAGAAATAAGTAACAGAAGGGACGAAAGTCAAGTTGATTTCAATGTTATTATGATCTATGGTGACACACGGTTTTTGGTTTAACTATTATAAATTCACGATGAATCTGTCGTGTCGTCTCAAAACAAATAAATTTCGAGACCGATGAGAGGGGAAGGAACGCCGTTCGAATAAAGGGCTAATTCGAAATATTCCATTCAATCATCATCGATTGACTTCATTTCAATTCGTCCTCTACACGCGCTTTCATTCTATTTTTCCTCATCGCTACTACGCTTTTTTCTCTATCGTCTTTATTTAAATGGAGTATTCAAATATTTTCCCGTCATTATCGCGCCCCGTACGCCGAATATCTTCTTCCACTCGATTTAAATTGTAGGCGCTTTTGTTTTTTTGTCCTGATAATTTCAAGATAAAAATTACGCTACAAATCCAGCTATTGAATTTTTTAAAAGAACACCACAATCTGTGGATTTTCCCAAATTAACTATTGAACGAATTGAGGCGAAATCAAGATTTTCGTGGTTTATTGTCGATTTATTGCAACACCCTCACTGCTCATCCGATAGAACAAGTGATGGACAATGTGACGAGAGCGGTCAGTCGATGCCACCCTCTCTAGAGGGTGCAATTCCGACATCGTCTATCTGGCGATTCATCACATTTTCATTCTTTAGTTTCATTTTGCATTAAAGGCAACAATTTCTCAAACCGGCGGCGGTTATTGTTGGGTCTTAAGTGCAATGGATGGTGCATCATTTTTTATTCGACTCACTGTTTTTATACTTTTTAACAAACAAAAACAAATCGATTGTGAAATATTTATGAGACAACACAAAATGATGATGTATGATACTTAAAATGGTTGAGAGGGATGGTAGGGGGCTAAATTTATGCAAATTCCATTCGATTTTATTCGATAGCAATTGAACTGGAAATTATAATTTCGTTTAAGTTGGATACTTGCCAGATTTCTCGATTTGATTAATTCGTATCAAAAGTGTTGGAATAGTTTCAAGATTGTGTTGGGGCTGTAGTGTTTTTAATTATTCAAATTTACAGCGAAATTCTGCGCTCGTTTCAAGTGTTTACAATAAAAATTCAATTCAACATTTATAATTACAATACGGAGAAATTTGAGCTGTATTCTGTAACTTTTCAATGAAAATTAGTGGTTGAAAACAGGAACTACAAGTTCAAAAATTTTCAAAAAATTACCACAGTTTAGCAGTATTCTGGACTCTATGTGTTCCAAATTTAGTGAAAATCTGGTATGTAGTTTTCGAAAAAAACATAAAAACCCAATAAACAAGAATTTAGAGACTTTTATTTCTAATTGTAGCAAATTTTGGACTCATTGGGCATTACTCAAAATTATTAAATCTTGTAAATAAAAGACAATTTGGACGTTTTCAGTCCAATTTCAAGCGGAATTTTTGACTTAAACGGCGGTATTCTCTAATTTTCTGGCAACTTGTTACCATGACAACACTCGGTACTTCGCACGGACCTATCTCACTCTTCACAATTCCAAAACTGATATAATTAAAAAGAGACAACTATAGAACATCTTATTTAAAAGTGACATTCAGTATCCTGCGTTGTTATGCTAATCAAACGTCAAAAAGTTAGAGAATACCACCAAAATATACTTCTTGACAAAAAATTGAAAACGTTGCCTACGAAATGCCAGAGTAGTTGCGCAGTAACCTGCGCATTAACTCTTCTATCGGTAAATTGCACTTTTATAGTCACAATTGTAGGGCTAAAACCCTTGCACCCCTTTACGCATCTATACTGCAACGGATTTTCTAAAAAAAGATGGAAACCGCTAGATTATTTACAATTTTGCAAAACTTTAAACGGAATTTCTATTGTTTCCACCCTACACCAATTAAAATCGAACCGTACTGATTTATAACCATTGATTTAGAAGCTAACAATAATTTTACAAATAAATTATTGTTTTAATTTTCCCATCATCATTATTATTATTAGATAAATGTGTAATTGGTATAATAAATTACAAGTACATTGTAATATTTGATAACAAATTTCGTTAATTACAGCTGATTATACCGCTTAATTCCAATTCAAATACAATCGATCCAATATCAAAGATTTGATTACAACGTTTATCACTTACCCCAAACAACAATTGCGGATTTTCCGATTTTTTCCCCCAATCCAATACCACCCCTATCATCACAAATGCAATTGTAAATTTCAACCCTTATATGATTCCCGATATTCAGCGAATGATTAAACGTTGTCTTAGAACGTCTAAGGAACTGTTTAGCATAAACTACCCCTACTGTTGTTGTTGTTGTTGCCGTTACAAATACCGAGGGTTGTACTTAATTAAAGTCCACCAGGATGCCAACACGTCAACGATTGTGGAGATTTCAAGGGAGGGGTGTGATCTTATAACTTTCCACGATTGCTGTTGCATACTGAGAGTGCAATTATTGCATTCTCACCCTTAACTGTGCAGTTTTAAGAGATTCAACAATAAGACGAATTAAGAGGGCCAAGTTTTAATTATTTGTGGAAGAATCTCGCGAATCTTTAACTAGTAGAATATGGATAAGGGGTGGTTTAATAGTTGTTGATGATGATGATGATGATGATGATGGTACTCAGGTGGGGTGTCTGCAAATTAAACGTCCGAATTCATTAAGGCCTGTTAGTGCCATTAAGGGGTAGTGTTAGAAATTATAATCGGAACTATTTTTATTACAGGGGTAGTATTTCGACTTCTTTACTCATAATTTTCACAGTCAAACAAGTTTTTTAATCCAACTGAACTGTCAATCAAATGTTATATTAAAACACCCCTTACAACTGTGAGTTTGTGTGTGAATAATTCGTTGGAATTATTATTGAATTTGTACAAAAGAAAAATACACACCCTAAGAATTTCCACAAAATTTAAGACTCTACAAAAGTGATTTTCCGCTTGTTACATCTGATAAAATTACATATATGGGTAAAATTTCGATTTATCTGCAGTAATAATTCAAGAAAACTACATCGCAGAACAACAAGCAAACTTAATTGTATGCAGTCATATAGATGGGGTGGAGGAAAAAATGGAAATTCTCTGATTTCAAAGACAATAACGTATGTTACCCCCTCTTCTGTTAACGTTCAGTGTATTGATATAATTCCAACCCCTAGCCGTATACAGTTAGAGAATTTATGCAAATCCAGATCTTCCTCTTATTGTTAACAAACGGAGTAGAAGATATGAATG
>JACDRQ010000444.1:0-46244 GCA_013841215.1 Hycleus cichorii
GATTTTTGACAGGATGGTCACTCTACTACCTCATTGCAGTTTGAATTTGAAAATTTAGTGACTTTTATTTTATTTCTAGGGTTTTTGTTTATTATAAAATTGTAAAATTCTATCAATTTCATCACGAATTAGGCGCAAATTTGGGCTAAAAACAACAGAAAATCGATTATTCACACAATAATTACACTAATTAACTATAATTATCTAAATTTCAGGATTGTGTATTTGACAGTACGAATTGAGGTTATGTTGATACTCGTAAAGATTACGCCCCGATCGTGAAAATCGCTAGAAAATGGTCGATTCCAAGACGAATATGCGCGAATTAGAATTGGCAGCGAAGAATGCCGCAATCACTCACATTACAACAATGTTCCAACGGCCCGGACAATTGGAGAAAGTCGAACAATACAAACACCGTTTGCAGCGTAAAAAGGCCTCGGTTGAGGCTCAATTGAAATCGGCAATGCAACAACAATTGGACAGCGTCCGGACGGGTCTAAGCGAGCTACACCAATGTTTGGATGATGTTCATGAGATCGATGTTAGTTTGAAGCGGATGTTTCAGTTATTCAACGATGTACCGGAGTTGTGTAGTCGTTTGAACGGTGTACGCGATGAGAATATGCGGCATTCTCAATATGTTACAGCCAGGGAGAATTTGAAGCATATCTTTACAGTACCGGAGAGCGTCGAGAAGACTAAACAATGGATCAATGATGGTAAATTGTTGCACACCCACCAATGTTTACGCGATTTGGAGAATTCACGCGATGATCTCCTATACGAATTGCACAAATTACCGAATCAATCGCCGCACGATAAATCGATGTTAAAAGCGTATTTTGCTGACGTTGAAACCTTATCGAATCTCCTCGAAAAACAATTACGTTTAATTCTATCGCGTACATTGAATACAGTCCGTAAAGAACCAACAGTGATCGTTACAGCGTTGCGGATTATCGAACGCGAAGAGAAAGCCGATTATGAGGCGTTAAAACAGGAGAAACAGACCGGTTTTCTACCGCCTGGCCGGCCGAAAAACTGGAAACAAATGGCTTTTGATGTGTTGGAAAAATCGGTAGCTACACGTATTGAAGGGACGCAAGTTGAGGAACGTACCGACAATAAACACTGGCTAATTCGCTATTTAGAATTGATAAGATTGTTGATTTTGGAGGATTTACGCGTGGTTAAAACGCTATGTTTACCGTGTTTTCCGCCACGTTACAACATCATCGATAAATACATCCAAATGTACCACAATTGTCTATCGAGACATCTACAGGAGCTCATCGATAACGGTTTAGAGGGCAACGAGTACGTTACAGTATTGTCGTGGTGTTTGCAAACTTACCAATCGAACGAACTGTTGGGTCACCCCGATTTGGTTCAATTCACCACGAATTTACCGCCACTATTACCCGACAATATCGTAACGAAATTGGTTAATGATTATTTGACGAATATCGAGAATAATTATATCGAATGGATGAAGAATACGCTGGTCGCCGAGGAGCAGGAATGGCGTTCGAATATCGAACCGTTCAGCGAGAATTACACGAAAACCACATCGCCGATCATCATTTTCCAAATGATCGATCAAAATCTACAAGTAGCCAAAACAATGAGTGATGATTTAGTTGTAAAAATTTTGAATTTGAGTATAAAACAAGTGATCAATTATGGGGAATCGTATCGGCGGTCGATCTACGAATTCAAAGTGAAATATTTCGAGGATCGCAATCAAATTTTGTATTTTACACAATACATGATAATCATCATTAATAATTGTTTGCAATTGGCCGAATTGGGGACGCAATTGGAGAAACAGTACAAGACGACCAATTTGGAGATTTTCACGAAATTGCGGACGATCTTCATCCAATTGCGCAACGATTGCGGCGATTATCTCCTAGAGGAGTTGTTCCTAGATTTGGACAAACACTTCGATGAATTATTCACAGTCCGCTGGTTGACCACAACGATCCCAGTCGATACAATCTGTCTAACCCTCGACGATTATTTCCAGGATTACAACCGTTTAAATGAAACGAACTATAAATTCGTAGTACAACAAGCCCGATATTTAGTGATAAAACGCTATTTAATCGCGCTATTATCGAAACGTACCACTTTTAAAACCTACGAAGAGGCCTGCCAAGCCGCCGAGAAGATCCACAAAGAGACCCAACAATTGATCAAATTATTCAACAACTTATTCCAATCATCCAACGATAATAATAGCGAGAATAGCGATTCGTTCGATCCGATTGTAATGCTGGCGGAATTATTGAAGAGTGACGACGATATGTTGTCGTTCGAGTTGCATCGAGTCGTTGAGAAATATCCGGATATTGGCGACGATCACCTGTTGAGATTGTTGAGTTTGCGTGGCGATTTGGCGCGGGCTGATATACGCGAGAAGGTGGCCCATTTGCCCAAAACGAAAACAACATTGTACGGTGGCAGTGTTTTTAAGAATTTGGTGTTCCCCAAATTGGTCAATCTTAACGTTTTCAATAATTAAATTAGAGCTTTGTTAGTATTAAATTGTATACAATCGAATTTGAGTTTTATTTCAAATTGTACTTGATATTTCGCGTTATTCCACCCAATTAAAGTGAGGTTATGTTGTACTAGATGGTGAATTTATTTATTTAATTCGTGAAAATTGTACAGGAGTTGAATATTTAGGTGGTTTATAGGCTAATTTTACGTTTTATTAACGATTTATTGTCAGTATTGTTATAAAAATCGCAAAACCGAAAAATTGAGGTTATGTTGTAATACAAATTTTATTATAACCAGATATTTATAGGTGGAAATCATGGAATTTTCAAAAATTAGCAATAATTTAACAAATTGTTGATAAATATAGCTTCTTTATTGTTTAATTTGAACATAAATTGTTTTTAAACAGCAAATTCGGTCATGTTGTTTGAGGTTATGTTCTAGGGCAAGATTATGGAGAACTATGTAACGAGAAATTGATAAAATTTGCAATAATTAAGCAATAAATTAATAGAGTTTATTTATTTATTGTTTATTTATTCAACTTAAATTATTTATAATTAATAAATTAGGTTATGTTATCTTTTGACAGTTGTTTGTAAATAACGCAAATTTCCGCAATAAAACCGTAAAAACGGCAATATTTTCGCGATAAATTGAGGAATTCGCGCAAATCTACGCGCTTCAATTACCATTCGTGATAAAAAAATCGTTCAAAACGCAGAAATCGAGACAAAATTGTCCAACGTAATTTTCAACAATTTATCCAAATTATTGTGGATTTTTCAGCCAAATCGCCGAATTTTCGACTAAATAACCCACGATTGATTAAATTTTGACCAATCTACCGTTTAGTTGTCGTTTTACCGGCCGAAAATCAGTGCAAACAAAAAGTGAGGTTATACCACCATGGACAATTTGCCAGCGAAAGCTGAACGGTATTTGATTATAAATAAACGCCAATAATTCAAAATTTCTAATCGTCCAACCGTTACAGATTGGTCCATTTGGATTTAAAGGGGGCACCGCCGAAATTGGGCTATTTCGAGAAGGTAGCCAACCTAACCTCATTCGATCAAATAATCGAAACGAATTTTCTAGTTTTTGCCGTTCATTAAAAGTTTGGGCGCAACTGGTGTTCTGCTCGAATGGGAGGATACGTTTCCGTACACGAAAGAACTGTTGCGAATCGGCGGCCTATCCGACAGTGCCCAAGTCAGCGGGGCGCCGTACACGCTCGAGGAGGCCCAACAATTGCTCAATCTGGCCGTTGATAGCGATTTGACTGTTATACCGTTGATACAGACGTTCGGCCATATGGAATACGTGTTGAAGCACGACGAATGGAAGCATTTGCGTGAAGTTGAATTGTATCCGAATTCGATATGTCCGACGAATTGTGAAACGATAGCGCTTATTCGTAGAATGATTAAACAGATTGTGGCGTTTCATACGGGGATAAAGTTCATTCATATTGGGGGCGATGAAGTAGACGATTTTATTGAAATTTCAACGAAAATTAAACGATAAATTGTAGGTGTGGCATATGGGGGCCTGTCCGGCGTGCTCTGAGCGTTGTAAAGAGAATAAATACGGCAAACACGGCCTTTATATCGAGCATATCATCGAAATAGTTCAATTCATCAAAGATAATTATCCGTTTTTGAAAGTTCTAATATGGGACGATATGTTGCGCGATATTGACGTAAAAGTATTACAAGAATACTACATTGGAAACTACATTGAGCCGGTTATTTGGCATTACAACTCCATTGAAACATTCAATTTGAACATAAATAATCTACTAGAGAAGTACAATTCAATATTCAATTATTTATGGATAGGTACAGCATTCAAGGGGGCGACAACTAGTTGCCAAATTCTACCAATCAACAAATACCACATCAGTAACCATCAAGCTTGGTTGAATATTTTGAATTTGTACGGCAGTAAATTTCGTAATTTCCGTGGTTTAATTCTAACCGGTTGGAGTCGTTACGACCATTACGCCACATTGTGCGAATTATTACCATCAGGGGTGCCATCGTTGTGTTTATGTTTGAAAACATGGCTCACTGGTAATTATAACGAAGAGATACACAAGTGAGTTGATAAACGTCAGATACGGACGTGTGTCGTAGCTCGGATCAGTCGTATTCTGTAACGTTTTGTATGTCCGTTACCATGACAATTTCATCAATCATATGTCAAATTGAAAAGTATTTCTAGTGTTGTCATGGTAGCAAGAATTTCGATTTTCCGGAAAACTAGCAGAACTATTGGAAAACTTCTTGCAGATTTGAAAAGCGCTTTCAATTTCCTATCAAAATCTCTAATTTCATCACAAAATAAACCAAATTATCCAAATTACGGGGGAAAATATAGAAAATTAAAAGAAATGACAACAAAAAACATGCCCCACATTTCCCTCCACAACTCTTAAGTCAATTGAAATTTTCCAGAACTGAAAACCACAATCCCTACTCCATGAAATGCCCTTTCTAAATCCGTTTAAATCGTTCAAATCCATTGAAAAACAAACGAGAAATCAGATCATAAAGTTTGCCGTTTTTCGACCACGTTTGAATATTAATCTACGACACACGTCCATATTTTACCGCCTTACGAACGAATTCTATCCTCTATTAAACCGACTTCTTTCAGTTCCATTGGTAGAATGTTGGGCTATAATGAGACAACAACGAATTTCGGTAGTCCAATTAAAACACTCCAATTACCACAATTAACATTCCCCGGTTGGCAGATTTTCATCGGTTTCGAATGGTATTTGAGTGTTAAAACAAAATATAGAAATATCGTCGACAGTGACCAGTAAGATTAGTCAATTTTTATCGTGGCCATGAATTTGAAACGTAATGTCGTAGCTTCATTCGCACACTTGTCAAACATGACAATTTTTATCGCAGTTGGCGATGTTTTTGGTATCCATAGGAGTAATAATTAAAGCCGGATTTACACAGAACAAGTCACTAGAAACAAAAACTCGATGATATTGGCGGTAAATTTGAACAATTATGACTCGTTTTTAGCTTAAATCGAACATATTTAGGCTGATAAGAAGTACTGGAATATTATCAGAATTTCAAAATCCAATGTTTCTTAGGCATTATTTTTGAGTTGTGTAAACTTGTCTGTAAAATAGCCAATAGGCAGAATTTGAATCACTCCTGGTTTAAAAATAGAGAATAGAATGCTATGAAAACAATAAAATCCAACGCCTTCTAGATATTATTTTTGAGTTGTGCAAATTTGTAAAACAACCAATAGGAAGCTAACATTTAAGCGCAAAATTTAAATCACTCCTAATTTAAAATATCGTAGCACCAGATTTGGCATTTGTTAATATAATTTTCAACTGTACGAATAAAGCTACGACACCACGTAAACAAGATATACCCAACTGTAACATGTGTGCCACAATATTCCGCTTCGCAGTAGTTTATGACTTTGTGAACGTATGTCAGCTTCTTATTTCAACACTAATCTGTATTACCGACACGCTATTGAAACAAGAATGTCGGTAATGCAGATTGTAAAGTTGAAACAAGAAGTCGACATACGTTCACATAGGCTACCGCGAAGAGGAATATCGTGGTACACGTGAACTAATCTACGACTTACGTGACCAAATCATGGCCAACTTCCAGGTGAATTATATTAGTTTCGATTTGATTTTAGGGTGAATTCATGGTTGAATCAATGGCAAGTTTTGAATAATTACACGAATCCAATACAAGTCCATACAATTTTACCGGTCGTTTCCGATTGTTTGAACGAATTAATAATGGTTGAAACGTATTTAAGGCCGCATTTAGAGCAAATTTTCTATTTGCACACAATCGACGAATTGATCGGAACATTGATAACGCCATTAAAACAAAATTTGAACCATTTAAAGGACGATTGCGAGACGCAATTGTCGTTGGGCTGTCGTGTACGCGGCCAAAGACGCATCAATTTGTAATCGATTTGTGATACGTAGCGCGTAGATTGGTGTACGTTCGTTTCTAGGATTTTATTTAAAAAAATACAAATAATTTATTTTATAAATATTATGGTTTTAATAATCTTGAATTATCGTTTTGGGCGATTAACAACAATTTGTATTTCTTTTCCAGATTGTTTAGGGCGTCGTTGATTTCGTCCTGTTTCGACATATTGAAATTCACCAACAATTCGCTCTTCTGCGTCTGCAATTTCATCTGAAATCAATCAAATTTACCGAAAATCAATCGAAAATCGTGCCGTTTTGTACTTCGTTGGCGATCTCTTTGATGTCGAGCTCCTGTTGGAGTTCGCCGATACGTTTGCGGTATTCGCGTTCGGTTTTCAAAATCAAACGATCCATACGCTCGATACAAACACGCAAATTCGCCAACAATTCGTTCTGGGCGAAATCGTCCTGTTTAACACTCTCCAATTGTCGCTCTAAATGCTGGATTCTCTTCAACTGTTCATCGATAATCGCGTGTAATTGGTGATTTTCGTCTTTATAAAACGTAATTTCCAATTTTAAAGTTTCGATCAAATTCTGGCGTTCTTCGTCGATAATCCGCCTCTCTGATAAATCGCAATTATTACTTTTATTATTATTATTATTATTGTTATTATTAGGGTGATTATCGGGTGTATCGCTGAGATCGCACCAGGAGCTCGATTCGTCGCCGGCTGCCGCTTTATATCCGCTGAATTTGCAGAGAATCGAGTAGTTTTCAATTGGTTTTAGATCGCCAATTGGTGGTGTTTGATTGAACGGTAATTTCAGCAAATTTTTGCGTATCTGTTTGGACAATTCGTGTAAATATCGATTGCGTACGAATTTCTCGTGCGGTTTCGTTTGATTCAATTTGTCCAACCATTTGCGGTACTGTTCAATCTGGTATTGATCGGTGATATTTTTGATGTGCGGTTTGATCTTTTGCAGTATCAATCGGAATTCCACATCCAAATTGTCGTCGTTGTCGTCATTCCCTAAAATAACACTCCCTGTATTCATTAATAGGTTTGTATAAAAATATTTTGTGTAAATTAATTAATAGATTGATTGATAATGAGGTGTCTTAGATTATTTTATAAGGAAAGTGAATTATATAGTTTTGAATTTATTGCCAACCGTACAGTTCGAAGCCTAATAACATTTATATAGAAACGTATGGTAAAATTCATATTCTTACGTTGGTATCACTAACGAACTAAACGATATTCGTTTGTTTATAGATCAATAATATAACCCCAAATTTTATGGTTTTAAACGTATTTTGTTTTAAAAGCTTCTCTTTACTTTGTTTTACTGATTTTTATTACGTCTTATTGGAATTTTTTGTCTAATAATCGTTTTATTATTCTTTATTTAAACTTCCCGCGATAGGCGTAAGTCAAATTCAACACTTACTACCCTAGATTTATAAAATTTTGAATTAACTACCAACCCTAAGGAACTAAAAATTCTAAACTATGAACTGAATAGTAATTGTTAGATAGAACAACTATAAATGAGGGTATCTGCATCTTTCTCTCTCTCATTATTTTTAATACAAAAATATAGTAAGGGTAAATTAAATTTATTTTTCTACTTGATCAAATCTACCCATAATCTCTCCTACACCCCCATATTATTTAAAATAAAATAATTATAAGTGTCCTCTGAAGTCTTGCAATCCTCATTTAATCGTATGAGTAAAACAAAGATGACGATACCCGCCTTCATGCTTATCTCTTTCTAACAAATGAATCTATTCTCTGAGTACAATTTTTTTTTAATTTTCGGCTATAGTAAAGAAAATTAAAATTATTTCAAATTAAATTAAATTATTCTCATTATTTAACCAATTAAAATTCGTGTAATTCGAATTATCAATTACAGAAATCTGTAAAGCCATTGTAGTTGCGCTGATGCTCGTACAGATGGCGTAAACTTAGCAAATGTCGCCTGTTAGACGCATATTTTCAAATTGAGCCCCATAAAATCGAAATAATCGCATTTATTTGTTGAATTTCCATTAAATTTCGATTAAATTAAATTATTCTCATTATTTAACCAATTAAAATTCGTGTAATTATCTATGATCAATTGCAGAAATCTGTAAAGCCATTGTAGTTGCGCTGATGCTCGTACAGATGGCGTAAACTTAGCAAATGTCGCCTGTTGGAAGCATGTTTTCAAATTGAGCCCCATAAAATCGAAATAATCGCATTTATTTGTTGAATTTCCATTAAATTTCGCCCCAATCAACATGACAACTAATACGAAATTAAAAGAAGTGTAAGTAATCGTTGAAATTAATCGATTTGTTGTTACTACAGTTTGTGTAGAATTTTGAGGTTAACTTCTGTTACAACTTGTTTTAGGTATGATGTTGACGAGAAATTCGGCTCGTTTTACACCGGCGGCAATATAGAATGGCACGACAATCTGATTTATTGCCAAAAAACCGCTTCGATATCGATTTTAAATATCGACGACGGTAAAATAGTCCGTACGATCGGCGACGACAATGACGGCGAAGATTGCGATTTTATCCAAACTTTCACGACGGACGGCGCCCGAATTGTGTCCTCGCACAAGAGCGGCTTGTTGAAATTGTGGAACAATAGCGGCGAATTGATCAAAATGTGGAAATACATCCACAAAGGCCCGATAGCTAGACTGTCTCTAAATGGGAATTTATTGATAAGCGGCGGTTCGGATAGTTCGGTACGCGTATGGGACATCGAACACCAGATGTGTTTAGCGAATCTACGCGGCAGTCAAGGCGTCATCAACGTTGTGGAAATTGTCAAATTCGATGGCGATAAAACCGAAATTTTCGCCAGCGGTGATGATGGGAGAATCGCAAATTGGCGTCTCGACAACAAAGAATTGGTCAATTTCTATATTGGACATTATAGTAAAGTTACAAGTCTTGTAATAGCGCACGATCGGCAATATTTCGTTACATCCGGCCGCGATAAAGTCGTAATATTGTGGAAATTCCACGAATTTCAACCGTTCAAAATATTGCCAACTTACGAGAATATCGAATCGTTAATTCGAATGCCTTTGAAATTTAAATTAGGCGCGTTTAAATCGGATCCGGATGGTGTTTACGTTTGTACCGGCGGTAGTTCGGGGAGAATTCGAGTTTGGGATCTGTTTGAATCTAAGGAGGTCTACAAACAGGAGGATTCTCTCATAACCGAGGCTAACGATGATAATTTAGCTATCGTTAAATTGTTGTGTAATGAAACTTTGAAATATTTAACCGTAATTAGCGCCGATCAAAATATTATTGTTTACAATATAAAATCGATGGTTTGTTTGAAACAATTCGTCGGTTTTAGTGATGAAATTTTAGATATTGCGTTGGTTGGTGATAACGATACTTATATGGCTGTTGCTACAAATTCTCCAGATATTAAATTCTATTGTAACGAAAATATGAATTGTCAACTATTGAAAGGACACAACGATATCGTTCTAGCTTTACAAACGTCCAAATCCAACCGTAATCTACTATTATCCTCCGGGAAAGATAACAAATTGTTATTGTGGCTATTTGATAACAATCAAATCAATTGTATTGGTACCGGAGTCGGTCATACTGGTTCAATCGGTACTATAACATTCTTCAATCTATCCCAACGGTATTGTTTGAGCGGTAGCCAAGATACTTGTTTGAAATTGTGGGAATTACCCAAAATTTTAGCGAAATCGACAAACGAAACCATATTGAATTGTTTACAGACGGAAATCGGCCATCAAAAAGACATAAATTGCGTTACAATAACGCCAAACGATCGAATTATCGCCACAGGCAGCCAGGATAAAACCGTCAAATTATGGTCGAACAATTTACAATTAATCGGCACATTAAAAGGCCATAAACGTAGCGTATGGTGTGTCCGTTTCTCGCCAATCGATCAAATCCTCTTAACAACATCGGCCGATTGTACGATCAAATTGTGGTCGGTTGGCGATTTGGCCTGTTTGAAAACGATCAACAATCACGATTCGAGCGTTCTAAAAGCCGAATTCTTAACGAACGGCATGCAGATAATCAGCGCCGGTGCTGATGGTCTATTGAAATTGTTCAATATTAAAACATCGGAATGTGTGGCGACTTTGGATCAACACGAGGCGCGAATTTGGGCGTTGTGTGTCAATCGAAACGAATCACAATTGATAACCGGCGGTGGTGATTCCTGTTTGATTAAATGGAAAGATGTAACTGAAGAACGTCGGTTGGAATTGTTGAAAAAACAGAAGGAAGCGATCGTTCAAGAGCAGAAATTGCTGAATTTCCTGCAGAATAATCAACAATTAGAGGCGTTAAAGTATGCGTTGTTGTTGGAGAGGCCGTTGCAAGTGTTGAAAATTATTAAAAATATCGTCGCGAACAACAATACGAACGGTTTAATCGATTGTATACGAGAATTGCGCGACGATCAGAAGGAGAGTTTGTTGAAATGCACAATCGATTGGAATACGATCAGTAAAAATTGCCAATACGCGCAATTAGTTTTGAATATTCTACTAAATGAAGTGCAAAACGGTAATTTTAAGGTGAACGATTTGAAATCGAGTCTAGAAGGGGCGCTACCCTACACGGAGAGACACTTCAAACGGATTACCCAATTGTTGCAGGATTTATATTTTATTAACTATACGATCAATTGTATGCAGCCTCATGTTAGGTCATAATTAGGTTATTGTCTTTTCTAATTTACAATTATTATTTACAATTATCGATCTACTAATTTGTATTGTCGTCATTGAGGATAATCGAAAATTTGTTAATTTCTTTGGTAATCATCGACGATGGATTATTGGCAGGTGTCAATTTTTTTTAATTTATTGCCTATTCGAATACGTCTCGAGATAGTGGAATTAGTTTTCAATTTGTTTGAAAAATTGCAACTTTTCTAGAATCATTGAAAAATTTATCATAAAATTTATTTATAATAAAGATAAAAACCGATTAAAGGGATTAATTTCGTTTATCTTTCCTAAAGATAATTTCGTATTCCAACCTAACAAAATCCTATTTGAGTCCTTACGATTTTTATTCTAATTCAATTTTATCGAATTTCTAGTAGTACAATCTTCAACTAGTTTCTAGAGTAGCGAAATTTAGGAATTTGGACGGTTTTTCTACAAATTCTGATCACGTTTTGCGATTAAGATTTTCAAACGGGGATTAAACTGTCAGACAGCTGTTTGATAAGGGGGCGAATTTGTAAACAAACAACAATTAAACGGAGCGCTCTATAAAGTTGGTTTGATGGTTTTGATCGATTCGCCCCTGAGGCCCATTTAATTGTATTGTACGAACGTTGGTAGGGTGCAAATTTCATGTCTGACTTGTGAAAAAACAGGGAGGAATCTAGAGTTAGTGGTGGCCCTTGTATGTTCAATTTTTCCTTCGTTAATTAAAGAAATTATTAAGAAGATTGTAACAATTCTCATGAAGAGACGGAAAATCTATGAAAATTTAGCCGAAAACATCTAAATTGCATTGATTCAACATCGAAGTGGGGGATTTCAAGCAAAAATTCCACACTTGTGAAGAGCCGGGGTTGAATAGGACTCTAATTTTGGCCCTTGTTCATTGGAAGAGCAATTTGGATTTTAACGGTGAATTGCGCACAATCAGATGGAAAAAAGGAGCTCCATTCTTCCATCTGATACTCTACCAAAATTGAGTCAAAAGCGTCTAAATTGCTGTGATTTAATGTTGGTATGGAGGCTGACATCAATTGCCTAATTTGTGAAGAACCAAGGACGAATCTACAATTGGATGGCTCCTAAATGATGACGATTTTTGGGCCTCCATGATGCCTGAAAAGCAATTGCGCTTTTTTAATGGTTCTTTCGTTCCTCAAAAGGGCAACTTTGAAGATCTAGGCAGCGAATTTCGTACAAAACGTGTCTAAATTGCTGTCATTTACCATTACAGTGGAGGATTTTGAACAAAAATATGATAATTTGATGTCGATTGCCATACTTGTGAAGAGTCAGGTATGAATTCAGGGTTGAATTGGAATTTAAGGGTGAATTGCGCACAATCAGATGGAAAAAAGGAGCTCCATTTTTCCATCTGATACTCTACCAAAACTGAGTCAAAAACGTCTAAATTGCTATGATTTAATGTTGTCACGGAGGCCTTTGGACAAAAATTTTCCAATTTGATATCAATTGCCCAACTTGTGAAGAGCTAAGGACGAATCTAGAATTGGATGGCTCCCAAATGATGACGATTTTTGTGTCTCCAATCACGATGCCTGAAAAGTAATTGCGCTCTTTCGTTCATTAAAAGAGCAATTTTGAAGATCTTGACAGCGAATTTCGTACAAAACGTGTCTAAATTGCCGCAATTTAACATTAAAATGGAGGATTTTGAATAAAAATATCACAATTTGATGTCGATTATCTTACTTGTGAAGAGTTAGGGTTGAATAGGAAGAGCAATTTGGATTTTAACGGTACATTTCGCACAATCAGATGGAAAAAAGGAGCTCCATTTCTCCATCTGATACTCTACCAAAATTGGGTCAAAAGCGCTAAATTGCTGTGATTTAATGTTGGAATGGAGGTCTTTGGACAAAAATTTTCCAATTTTGCATCAATTGCCTAACTTGTGAAGAACCAAGGACCAATCTAGAATTGGATGGCTCCTAAATAATGACGATTTTTGGGCCTCCATGATGTCTGAAAAGCAATTGCGCTTTTTCAATTGTTCTTGCGTTCATTAAAAGAGCAATTTTGAAGATCTTTCAGCGAATTTCACACAAAACGTGTCTAAATTGCCGTAATTTAACATTAAAGTGGAGGATTTTGAACAAAAATATCACAATTTGATGTCGATTGTCTTACTTGTGAAGAGTCAGGTATGAATTTAGGATTGAATTGGAAGAGCAATTTGGATTTTGACAGTGAATTTCGCGCAATCAGATGGAAAAAAGGAGCTCCATTTTTCCATCTAATAGTCTACCAAAATTGAATCAAAATCGCTAAATTACTGTGATTTAATGTTGGAATGGAGTCCTTTGGACAAAAATTTTCCAATTTTGCATCAATTGCCTAACTTGTGAAGAACCAAGGACCAATATAGAATTGGATGGCTCCTAAATGATGACGATTTTTGGGCCTCAATGATGTCTGAAAAGCAATTGCGCTCTTTAAATTGTTCTTTCGTGCATTAAAAGAGCAATTTTGAAGATCTTGGCAGCGAATTTCGTACAAAACGTGTCTAAATTGCCGTAATTTAACATTAAAGTGGAGGATTTTGAACAAAAATATCTCAAGTTGACGTCAAGTGTCTGATTTGTGAAGAGCCATTGATGAAGAATCAGTGATGAATGGGATTCTAATTGTGGCCCTCGTTCGTTGAAAGAATAATTTGGAAGATTTCAACGGTGAATTTTGCACAATCAGACGGAAAAAGTGGACCAAAATTGAGCCAAAACGCCCCTAAATTGCGGTGATTTAATATTGGAGTGGAGGCTTTTGAAGAGAAAATTCTGTAAAGAACCAGGAACGGATCTAGAGTTGGATGGGTCCTTAATGGTGGCGATTTTTGCCCCTTTTGTCCAACAAAGATCTTGACAGCTAATTTCGTATAAAACGTGTCCTAAATTGCTGCGATTTAAGATCAAAATGGAGGATTCTGAACAATAATTTCAGAATTGAATCGCTTCTCTGAATTATGAAAAGCCATAGATAAATGAAGCTCCGATAATGGCCCCCGTATAAAATAATTATACAATTAAAGGGGGAATTTTTATTGTTTAGTTCGTTCACATTTGGTATGCGCTGATAAATAAAGGCTCAAATTATCCTAACGCCTGACCTGTATATTTCTCGATAATCGTGCCCTCTAAATTTCATATCGTACTTGAAGGCTATAGAAAAATTTGTAAAGTTCAGGAATTTAAGCCACAATCGCCAAAGTTTAGACGAATTTGTAAACTTAAAAGTACTCTTCATAAGTTGCTTTGACGACTTTAAAATTTATCAATTCGCTTCTGACCTGTTTATAGACAAACAAAGACTCTGAAAGGGTGCAGAAGACTTCGAAAGGGTGAAGAGCCATGGACGAATCTAGGGTTGCATGGATCTCAATAAAGACATAATGATGCTTGAAAGGCAATTGTATCTTTTCAATTCTTGCTTTTATTAAAAGAGCAGCTTGGACGATTTTAACAGGTAATTTCGTATTGTAAGAGGAAAAATGAAGTTCATTCTACAAAAATAGAATCAAAAATTGTCAAAATCGAAGTTTCTAAACTAAACAGGAAGGTCCCAAAAACCTTTTTAGTTTAGTTCGCTTATATTTGGTTAAAAACACATTATCCTGATGCCGGTCCTGTAAATTTCGCAGCAGTCGTGTGTACTCTACCTGACTTATTCTATTTAATTGCATTGTACTTGTAGATAAACAAACACTTTGAAAGGGTGAAAAATTTCACAATTTGGCGTCGATTGTCTGACTCATGAACAGCCAGGGACGGATCTAGAATGGGCCTGCAATGTTCGAAAAGCAATTGTGCCTTTTCGTCTGTTCTCTCGCTCATTAAACGAGCAATTTTGAAGGTGGTAACACTGAATTTGGCACGCAGATTTAGTCAAATGGAGGATTTTGAACGACTGACTTGAAATGTGCCCTTTTTCGTGTTTAGATCGTTCATATTTGATTATCCCAACGCCGGACCTGTACATTTCTCGATAATTCTACACTCAAATTTCCGGTTATCTTCAAAAATTAGCAATACTAACGATAATAATTGTTGCCAATTACTTAAATAAGAACGTACTTAAGAGGTATCTAGAGAAAAATTGGAAAATATTACAAACATTTTGTAATCAAAAGATAATGAAAAATTAAAGTTTAGCCAAGTATCATTGATAAGTGCATCTTAAATTTTCCGATAACAATCAAAACAGTAGCTTATAAACAACAACTACGCCGAAAAGTTGATTAATTAGCATGAGGGTGTTGTTATTGTGGGGATACGTTGTGTATTAGATGTTACAAAATCCGTGTACAAGTGTGTTTTTGTGTACATAAAAATGTGCCATTTCTCCCTTGAATCTGTCGGTGATATTTACTTAAAGAATCACTCAATAATTTAACACTAATATATAAACAAATACTAGAAATATAATCGATAAACATATAAAACTTAGTTTGATTTGTGAAACGCAGTGCTTTTAGCTCTTCTATCGCCAAAAATGGGGAAATTTTCGATTAATTCAGCGATAATCATTTTTTTCTTAGTCCGAGTAACTGCAGCAAGGTTAGTAGAATTAATCAAAGAATTGAGGAAATCGGCGCATCCACCAATTCTCAATCGAAACGATTTTATCGAATTTACAGTGTCACAAAGTGCGATGTCAGCGATACGGATGACCTAAGCTACGAGAAATTCCTAGCGAAACTAACGAATTCTTCATGCTACGATCGTCTAGTTCGTCCATATCAACCGACACCATTTCCAGTTCAAATCAAAATCGAATTGAGCCACATTGAAACCAAAAATCAAGTCGTAAGTAATAGCGGAAATCGCTTGTGAATTTCAACCGCTTGTCGGTAATTCAGATAACTGTCGTGAAATAACTGACAGTAATCTGTATTAGCGACAAGCGGTCGAACTAAGAAGCGGACTTACGCTATGAAATCACAGCCTATTTGTTTTTAATTGACGCAAATGTAGCAATTCAAGACGCATCTCCTGGTCCAATACAGCTACACTGACGACCGTTTGAACTACTCGGCATCGGCCCCGGATCGTGGCGCCTTATCGGGCCAAGCTACCCTCAGATTAGCCATTTGGATACCGCATATTATCATAAAAAATGAGAAAGATACGACGATTATGGGCGCGGATGGGTTGGATATTTACGTAACGATATCCCCAAACGGCGATGTGGTTTATACGAAACGAATCATCACAACCTCGTTCTGTTGGATGAATTTACAGAAATTCCCGTTCGATACCCAGACTTGTTATTTACGGCTTGATAGTTGTGAGTCTTGTGCCTATTTAAAAAACCATGTTTAATCGATTCTAAATTAGGGGCGTATAATACGAGCGATTTGGAGTTGTATTGGGACGAATCGGGGGCGATAATCGTTGAAGATTTACATTTAACCGAATTCGACATTGCTGGTTATTCGACATCGAAAACAACAATAAAATCATCGTATATCAATAGCGCTATTTCTGGTAATTTCAGCGAATTAATCCTGCAATTCGATCTGATCCGTGAAGTTGGCTATTATCTGATGATCTATTATTTACCGTCAGTGCTGTTGGTGATCACTTCGTGGGTAACGTTTTGGCTGCAAGCCGATGCTGGACCACCACGTGCCACACTTGGTACATCGACAATGTTGGCTTTTATCACGTTAAATGGCAGTTTAATTTCGAATCTACCGAAAGTCTCCTATATTAAAGCCAGCGATATTTGGTTTGTGGTGTGTTCGATTTTTATATTCGGATCGCTGGCGGAGTTTGCTTTTGTTAACGTTATTTGGAGGCGAAAGTAAGTAACAAATTCCTTAAGCGAAAATGTAAATTTTGCGGAAAACTAACAAGCTTGCTGCAAATTTTCGAAGAAATTCGGAAAGCGCTTCCAGTTTGCTGGATACTGCGAAGGAATTATTGAAAAATCGATAATATTGGCCAAATTATAGAGAAAACAAAAAACAGCGCTATTAAATACGTCTTAAAATCCCCTTTCTAATGGTACCTAACTCATTACAACATGACATCAAATAAGCGAGAAATTGATGATTAAAAGTGATTTGATGATAAAAAGTGCTATTTTTGTAAAGTTAATCAAATTTCTATTGATTTTTTGCAAAATAATAAACTCATTGCAAAATTTCTTGGCGATTTGGAAAGCTATCTCAATTTGCTAAATACTACAAGAAAACAATTCCAAAATCAATAATTTTTGCCAAGTTACAGGGAAATTTTGAAAAAAACACATACTCTAAAATTATCCTTTGTAACTTAGAATTCAATTGGAGTTTCCCAACACAAAAACACTGCTAAATACTTCTTAAAATGCCCTTTCTAATGCTTCCATATTCATTGTAATATGTCATCAAACAAGCAAGAAATCGATGATTAAAAATTGGCACTTTTTTAACACTGACCGGAACAAAAAGATATAATGTGGGCCCTCAAATTTCTGTAAATTTTCCGGAAAATTGACACTCCTATCGGAGAATTTCTTAGAGATTTAGAATAGGCTTCGATTTGCTAAATACTTTGGGAAAGTAAATGGAAAATTGATAATTTTTGCTGAGTTACAGTAGAAAATATGGCCAAATTTTCAAAAATGCTTCAAGATTTTCCTTTATAACTCAGAATTTAATTGGAGTTTATCAACATAAAAACGTTCTTAGAGACTTCTTAAAATGCCCTTTCTAATGATGTTGTACTCATTGCAATATGCCATCAAATAAGCGAAAAATCAATGATTAAAAATTGCTATTTTGCTAGAACGAATCCAAAGGTACTCAAGTTTCTGTTGATTTTTCGCTAAATAATTAACTTATTGCAAAATTTCTTGGAGATTTTTCTTTTTTCGAAAGTAATTGGAAAATCGATAATTTTTGCCAAGTTAGAGGAGATAAGGTGGGAAAATTTTCATAAAAACACGTGCTCCAATATTTTCCTTTGTAACTTAGAATTCAGTTGGAGTTTCCCAATACAAAAACACTGCTAAATACTCCTTAAAATTGTCTTTCTAATGCTTCTGTATTCATTGTAATATGTCATCAAATAAACGAGAAATCGTTGATTAAAAAGTGACAATTTTCGGGCATTGAATCGAAAAAATGTAAACTTTCAAGTATTTGTTAATTTTCCGGAAACTAGGAAATCTATTGGAAAATTTCTTGGAGATTTGAAAAACTCGTAAAATTTACTTTATATCGGGAGAAAATTGTTGAAAAATCGGTAATATTAGATAAATTATAAACGAAAATATGCTCCAAGATTGCGATAACTCAGGATTCAATCAACACTTTCCCAAACAAGAAACGCAGTTGTCAATTCGAAAAAGGCCTTTTGCTCTATTCGTACGTCTCCAATATTAATTTTCGCTAAATATCCGTTTGAAAGGAAGCGGAAGCAGAACCAGAAACCAAACTCAGAAATTGTGCAGGATTTCGCAATTACCGAACCAAAAACATCTAATCTAAACGATTTTTTCGACAGAAAAACGGTCGAATTGAAGAAGCCGAACAGCAAACACATAATCAAAGGCGCCTTCACTCCCAGCCTCGCCCGTCGAGATCTGCGCAAAGCCGAATCAACGCTAAGCCTCGACCACAGCGTAAGTAGCCATATGGGCTAAAAATTCGAATTTAACTCACCGTTTCTTTAGAGCAAATTTGGAAGCTTCCGCAGCCTGGACAATATCCCACGGGCGCTGGGCCGCAGCGATTCCGCAATAAGTGACACTACCAGTGTCCAAAGTGTCGCCGTCCGGATAGAGCCGGACGGCGTGCATTCACCAACGGTAACGGTTGAGAAGCCGATGTGGCACTCGATGACACCCCAAGAGGTGGCAATATGGGTCGATCGTAAATCACGAATCGTATTCCCAGTTTGCTTTGCAATTTTTAATATTTTATATTGGATTTGTGTGTCAGTTTTATGACAATTCTATTCGATTTTATAAAATTTTATTTATAATCGAAATTTCGATACCTTGAACTTGTCTATTGTATCATCAATTAACATCAAAAGATTTATTGTAATTGATCAAGGATTCAATTAATTTCAGTATAATTAAATTTTTTTAAAATTGCCTTAGTGTTAATAAATATCTACACGCTACAATTGAATTTATATTCAACTTTATCAATAATAAATTTGTGCATGTATATGGGAATCAATAAGAACGATTAAACTTCAATTAAGTTTTTTCTTTTTTTTTGTTTAAAGAACTATATTTAAGGTCATATTTATGATTATTAAGCGTCGACGAGCCGAAGAAAGGCCACCTGTAAGTAGAAGTTTTATTGTTTATAATCATAATTATCGAAAATCGATTAAGTTTACTCATGAATACGATCGGTTTTCGTGAAAAATGGAGAAGTTTCTAGTTTTATCTAAATATTCCTCGTTCTTACGCCGATTTAACAAATGTAAGCGATTGTAGGGTAGTCAAAGGGAATACTTTTGCAAAATTAGAACTCCGTAGCTTGTAAAACGATCAACAAAATAGTTGTTTACTATTTGAGCTATTAAAGTGTTTATTTTTTATTTAACTCAACTTTATTTTCGCATGAAACAGACGAGGAGAATTGATATCGAAGGGAAGTTTCTTGTTTTTCGGTATTTACAGATGAAAAATGAAAGAACCATTTTCAAGGATCTTCTAGTCGTTCTTGGCCGTTTTACTTGCGCATTCGGTTGGCGAAAATCGCGATATTGTCAGGTCAAACGAGTTTTCCACCGATTTCCCAAACTTCAAGGTATTTTTCAATTATCCCGGTAATAAATTGGAGTTGCAAAATAAATAGGTAGATCTACAAGAGCCTCAAAATTGTGATTAATTAGCTGGTTTTCAGCCGGAATTTGTTGATAGAAAATCGCCGTGAAAGACGACAGAAACAGGGAGAATTGGCTGCTGAAAATACAGGTGGAAAGTTACAAAATTGTGAAAGAATTGGGGAATTTACCCGGCGCATCCACCATTTTTACAACCCGATATGTAAAGTTTACAAGTTAGGAAATTTTTGAGGGAGAATGATTAGAAACCAACAATTCTAGATACCGAGGTGTAGCTGGAAAATTAGCAATGTGGGAAGAAATTGAGAAATTCTCCGGGCGCATCCACCATTTTTGCATGAATTTTACAAATTGGGAAACATTGTAGTTTTGGGGAAATTAGAATCGGAAAATTCTTAAGAATAGAGGGGTAAATTACAAAATTGTAGAGAAATAAGGGAAGCAACCAATTCAATTTGTGTAAAACTCAAGCAGTTTTCTTGGAGAAAGCACAAATAACCAGATTGATAAGAAACTGGAAATTACGAAGTATTGACTTGTTTTCGGTGAAGATCAATTAATTGAAAATTGGCTTGGGGATGAACGAAAGGGAGGAAAATTGAAGATTACAGATTGTTACAAAATTGCCAAGAAATCGGCGCATCCACCATTTTTATCGCACTGAAACTTGCCAAGATTACCGAATTTCGAGGGTGTTGAATCGATTTCCATCGAACAACAAACTGAATTGTTGTTAACTGTGCGATTATTATCACTTTTTATCAATTCGAGCCACCACTTATCAGTAAATTGTACAAAATTTCGCTCAATATCAACAATATTAACATCTTTTTTCAGTTAAACCGTTACATTAAAAATATGACTTCTAAACATGATAATAAAGGAGCAAATAGAGGGAAACACAGACACGTTTCCAATCAATATAAAAAAGCACTATTAGTCTTACAATTTTTGTTATCACGAACATTTTGTTCCTATTGTCCTTCTATTTCCTTTTTCATTAATATTTCGTTTACGTTTTTCTGTTGTTCGATGGAAAAGTCCAAATTACAACAGAATTCCTTCAGTGTTTACAAAATTAGCATAAAATCGATGTTTGTTAATTCACCCCTTGTTAAAACTAAACATTAAGAAAATCAATTTGCTACAATTCTAAAAATAGTCGCATTTTTTACCCCCCATTTAATAATGAAGAAAATACTCTTAAGAACCACTCTTTGTCAACATTTTACCGGCTGTTATCATCAATTATTCCCTATAATCGACTAAAGGGTGGTTTTTAAATAATATTCAAGTAGTTTCGTTCTTACGCTGCAACTACCCCTATTGTTAGCACGATAAAAATTGTTTCAAGCAATTATTACCGTTATTGCACCGACCTTGACCGATGATAACTAATTTTACCCTTATCAAATCTTACAAGAAATATCAATTAATCAACCCTTATTCGTACAATCAAAACAATTAACCTTCAAGTTTTCATTGTTGTAAATTACAACAAAAACTGTCCTTGATTATTGTATTGCCGCCAAAATCAACCCCTGTTGGTCATATTTTCATTAGTATTCTTGTAAAACAATTTTTTCTTCACTTCCACTTTACGATAAATCGTTTCGTGCTCTTTTACGTTACTTATTTGAATAATATCGAACTGTTTTGTTGCCAATAGCAACCCTATTACCACCCCTAACCACCACTACTATTATAGCGCACTTCAATAACAAAAACCCGACCACTTCGTTGGATTAACCGTAGTATTGTTTGATTTAATACGGGATTCGCGTCGAAATGACACCGGAAACTACCCCGAGTAGTTCCGGTAGTGATACAACACTACCATCGACACGGAAAAATGATAGTAAATTAATGGTGGCGGTGCGAATAAGGCCGTTGAAGGCCGATGAGGCGCAACGTGTCCTCTATTCGGTTGATAAGAAGGTGAGTAGAGTTGGCATTTTCGGAAATCGGCGACTGATTGATACGATTTTTTAGAGTGTTATCATTGAAGAGGGCGATAGGAATGATGTGTTGCGGCAGAAGCGCGGCTGTGATAAGCAATATTCGTTCGATGTGGTCTTCGGGGAGGATTCAACGCAGGAAGAAGTGTACGAAGTGACGACTAGCAGTCTAGTTAAAGACGTTCTAAATGGGTAAGTTGTCGATTATAATTGGTTTTGTGTGAAAAATTTATAAAATTGATCGATACTTGTGTTCAGTTGGAAAGAATACGTTGAAATTGTGTGTTTTTCATTAATGCAACGAGGACGAATATGAATAAGTTTTCCATTAATATCGTTCATTGTGGGAAATTTTATAGATTCGTGTGAATTAATTTCAGCCCCTTTAATTGGACACAATAGCCTATTTCGGAATAGTTTGAGTCAATGAACCCGCAAGTTCCGCTTCAGATTTCACTTTAATAATTAATCAGTCTTGTTTGGGGTTAATTTACAAAATATTCCGGCAGTTTTTCCAAATTTATCCACAATTTTTGTCCAGGCACATCAAAAATTACCAAATATATTTTCGAGTGAGTCTTTCTGCTAAACTAAATGACGATTTCTTGGAAAAATTAACGATTCAGTAGCTAAATTTTCTAAAGTTAGGGTTGAAAAATTAGACTAAAATTTATAAAAAAAGAATTTAAATAAATGCACCTGGCGCATCCACCATTTTTACATTTTTTTAAATTTTACACTTCCATAGAAAAATTTAATGAAAATTAGGAATTTATTAGATGGATGGTTTAGAATTTGATAAAATTCGGAATTATAGGTGTTTAAAGGTCCTATTCGCTAAATATTAATGATTTAAGAGGTAAATGTCTTAAAATTTGGACTTACATTTTGCGCAAAAACAACTAATTTTACGTTTCTAATGACCAAATTTACCAAAAATTGGATATTTTGGGTCAATTGTCGAGCGCATCCACCAATTTTACAAAGAAGATTGAGAGCGGTTGCAGATTTACTATCAAAATTTTCCCTTAAACGGCTAATAAAATGGTAATTTTGACACCAAGAGAAAGTTCGTTTTGCCGAAAAGAGCAGATTCAAGGAGTAAGACTTCTGCTTTTCTCGATATGAAAACCGAAAATTTAAAAATTCAAGATTTAACAAATAAATGGCTTAATTTTCAATCAAACGTTAGACTAAAGAGCTCAAGTCTTGAGGCTTAACCGCAAAATTAGCTATAACTTGATGATTTAGAGAGGCGAATGTCTTAAAACTTGGACTAAAAGTTGGATTGTAGAATTGAGTGGCTAAATTTGTGAAAAATTTAAAACTTTGGCTGAATTTTTAGCAAATCTCGATGTTTTTATAACGAATTTTTCTCCTAGATGAGCCACAAAATCACAAGTTATAGACTCTTGGTCTAATTTTGAAGAATCTCTAGCCAAAAAAGAGAATCTTGGACAATTTTTTAGCAGAATCGTCTTCTTATCGACTAGATCCTAGTTCGGTTTCAATTATTAACCAATTTTATAAATATTGTAGCTGTTTTTCTACCAAATTTCGCACTGCTACAAAATTACTTGCAGATTCCTAGTTTAAGCTTAAACGCAGAAAGTTGACCGGTTTTCTGACAAAATTTTCTCCTTTTCGGCTAAATTCTAGGTCATTTTCAAATATTAATAAATTATCTTCAACTCACCAAAAATTACCAACTCTACTCTTCAGTGGGTCTCTACTACTTAACTAAATTACGATTAATTAATCAAAGGGGCTAAGGATTACAGAATTTAGTGCAAAATAGGTTAGAAGGCAAATATTCAGTTAGAAAATCGACTAAATTTCAAGAAAAAATGCATTTTAAGTGAATTCACCCGGCGCATCCACCAATTTTGCAATTTTATTTTACACTTCAAAATAAATTTGCAATATCTGGGTAAATATTTAATAAAAGTTACGACTAGAGGCGCTTAAAGCTTTGCTTTTATGACTAAGTACAGAAATTTGTTGAAAACTGATGACTTCAGAGAGAAATATCTTAAAAATTTGAACCTAAAGTTAATGTCTAAGCTCCAAATTTAACCGATTTTAAAATTTGTTGGCTAAATTTGCTAAAAATTGGCTAGATTGAATAAATTTCCGAGCGTAATCACCAATTTTTGACAAATATCGATCGATTGTTGCTCTTCTTTTGCTTTTAAATTAGCTACAAAGCGACTTTAAGCGTAAAATTAAAGCAACTTTGTTAAAATGGAAAATTTCTCTATCTTTCGTTTAGATTCTAGCACAAATTCAATGACGAGTAAATTGTCGCTATAAATCACAAAAAAGAGACAAATTAATACTGTTTTACCTGCCTCATTACTAGCCCGATATAATTACATTTCCCCTTGGAGATATTATCGTAACCCCCACGTGTAACACGTAAACGCGTTAATTTTGAATAGTGTCATTCTATTAATATTTTGCACATTCAATCTTGAAATAATCTCGAAATATGTGCCATGAGAACTTAGTTTCTTTCGGAGACAATTATAAATAAAGTCAGGGTTGAATTTTCACCATAATGGGTAAACTTCAACAAACTTACAATAATTAAAACAAATGGTTTATTGTTAACGGTGTATCTGATATCAATTATTGGATATACATTAAAGAAATTCTATTGTGCTGTAGAAAGGGGTTGGTAACGTCTTTTAATAATTGAGTCACAAACGTCGATACAACCACCCCATGTAGGCAAACACACCAATCATTATCGTTGACATTAATAATGATGATATTGGGAGTATTATAATGTAATTTTAGGTGAATTTTATTAAAAATTACGTGGATTATTTCTAAATAAACAAACAATTTCGTTTATTTCAGCTATAACGCAACAGTATTCGCTTACGGAGCTACAGGCGCTGGTAAAACCCACACCATGGTCGGCGATTCCAACCAACCGGGCATAATGGTGCGTGCCTTAAACGATATCTTTGAAACTGTTAAGGACAAAACGGATCAATATTCGGTAGGATTTTTCAACAATTACAGCCGTGCTAAACTGAAAACATACAGTTTGTATGGGGAGCAATTTGAGGATTTATGGGGAATCCCTGGAGATTAATTTGGCAAAATTACTAGCCCCTAAGATGTCGGGGACTTGTTTATACAACAAACCCCCGATCGTAACGTTTAGATTTTTGAAATTTGTCCCTTAGTTTTCGAAAAAATTGAATTGAGCGTGGAGCATTGAAACAGAACAATCCTTCGCCTCCCTGTGTTGATCTTTGTTCACAATATCAACTTTTAAACCAGTGCTCCTCAACAGCCGGTTACTTTAGATTTTTGAAATTTGTCTTTTAGTTTTGGAGCATTGAAACAGAACAATCCTTCGCCTCCCTGTGTTGATCTTTGTTCACAATATCAGTTTTTAAACCAGTGCTCCTCAACAGCCGGTTATCGATTTTACAGGTTGAATAATTTCCCACTTAAGGCACATGAAATTTGTTCCCTTTGTTAAAATTAGAAACCCTGAAAGGGACTGGCACTTGAAAGAAAGTTGGAAAAATACAAATTTGCATCGTATTGATTGTCAAAGGCTTCTGTTAAAGTGTTAAATACGGTAACAAAAACACCCGTTAAGATAAAAGTGCGAATACAGTTGAAGAGGCGAATGACTAGTAACATTTTAATTTCTACAATACATTAAAGACTTTTCTCAAATTAACAGAAGCACAACGTCCACTAAGATAAGAGTACGAATACAATTGGGGAGGCGAATGACTAGTAACATTTTAATTTCTACACGATCAAGAAATGTTTCTTTCAATTTTTCCGAGAAACAATTTTGTTCAAGTGATCTCCAGGGACTCTTCTGAAAATTTCCTGAATAATTTCCAAATGACTCGTCAAATAATAGGACTTTCCATATGAGCTATATATTTTAATTCAGCACCCCGTATAACACGGTTATTCTTGTATTCAGGTTGCCATGTCGTATTTAGAACTGTACAACGAACAAATTCGCGATCTATTAAACCCATCGTCTGGTTATTTAGAATTACGCGAAGATTCCCGTGGACGTAATATTCAAGTAGCTGGATTAACGGAAATTTCCACAACTTCAACCGATGAGGTAGAAATCAATTGATTTATTGATTTATAATAGTGTCAAAATGTTTGTTGAGACCATTCGTGAAATTGACGGTTGATTTCAGGTGATGCAATTATTACAAAAGGGCAACAAAGCACGCACCATTGAACCGACAGCTATGAATAAAACATCATCACGCAGTCATGCATTATTAAGTGTGACTGTTCGTAATAAAGAACCAGTAGATAAAACCGAACATTTACGTTTACGTATTAAACAAGGTAGATTATTTATGATCGATTTAGCCGGTTCAGAGCGTGCGAATAAAACGAAAAATCGCGGTAAACGTCTACAAGAAGGTGCACATATCAACCGTTCATTACTAGCTTTAGGTAACTGTATTAATGCGTTAAGTGGCGGTGCACGGTATGTTAATTATCGCGATTCGAAATTAACACGCTTGTTAAAAGATGCATTGAGTGGTAATTGTCGCACGGTTATGATAGCGCACGTATCGCCGAGTATTCACCAAAAGGATGAATCACGGAACACGTTAATTTACGCCGAGCGTGCTAATAATATTTCGAATAAAGTCGAGCGGAATATTTTGGATGTGTCCTACCATGTAACCCAATACCAAACGGTTATTAATGAGTTACGCGGCGAAATTACGCGGTTGCAAGACAAAATGAAAGAAGAACGGCCCCGGTCGGCGGACATCAATCGGATGAATGCCGAAGAACGCAGCAATGAAGTGAAACGTTTACGTGAACAAATCGTCGAAACTTTTAAAACGCAAATGAAATTACGCAGGAAATTGATGGAGATCGATTCGCATCTGTTGGGCCTGGGTATGGAGGCTGAACGGCAACATTTGATCATCTCCCATTGGGAATCGCGCAACAATAAATTGTACAAAAACAGTTTGAACGAATCACGGGCCAAAACGCAACAGCACTTACGTAGGCGAAAATTGGTAACAGCCGACGGTTTCCGTTCGGCGGATAATTTCGATACTGATAGTGTTGATGAGGGCGGCAGTGCGGGTGCAAGTAGTGGTGGTAGTGGCGATGTTGAGGGTGAAACAGCAATCGAGCAAGCTTGGGCCGAATTGGCTGAAATTGAACGGGAACAGGAACGATGGTCGGAGTTGAGGACGCATATGGAACAGAAATTGGAAGTGTGCCGGCAGAGGGGTGTTGCGTTGGAAGATGTAAGTTCAAAACTGAGAAATTCTACCCTTATTTTATGCTATTTAGGGTAGTTGTAATTTTTTGTTCCATTATTTGGAAAAGTCGTCCGACGCATCCACCATTTTTCACCCAATTCTTTAATTTTCGAACGCATCGTCCAAAAATGCTTGTTAAGGGATACAGAACTTTTTAATTAATCAAGGGTGATTCGACAGGGTGGAAGTGCTATTTTTTCTCCCTCTGAAGAGATCTAAATTGCTATTTACTTCCCGTAAACGTACGAAAACTCATTGCAGCAATCTCTAAATTTGCTTTAGGATAATTGTAATTTCGTTTTCGGCGCATCCACCACTTTTATCTACTTTTTGAAGAATCTTAAAAATTTTGTGCTTTTCATCAAAATTTTGGTACAATTTTAACGTCGAAATGTAAGCGTGTCTCCCAAAAAATGTTTAAGAGACGTAAAACTAGCTTACCCCTTTTAATTGATTAAGGGGTAATTTGCAACTAATCCTACAGGGTGGACATGCCCCCTGAAGAGATCTAAATTGTAATTTTTCCCTCTAACGAGAAGTTTCGCTTTAGGGTGCAAATAATTATCCTTTTATTTGATAAAGTCACCCGGCGCATCCGCTATTTTTCTTCAACTTTACAATCTTTGTGGAATTTGCTCAAGTTTTTGATTTTTCTAAAATTAAACGCAAGACACATCCGGCAAAAATGCTCTTTAAGGGGCTCAAAACCAACTTTAATCAATCAAGGCTGATAGACTGATTTAGCAGGGTGAAAGTGCCAATTTGCTTCCTTTCAATAGCCCTTAACCGGTATCTTCTACTTTTAAAATGGCCTTTAAAATTTTCTTGTGTTGTGATTCGTTGAAAAATTCACCCTGCACATCCACCATTTTCACTCAACTTCAATAATTAATGAAAGCTTAACAACGAAATACAAGGCGCATCCGCCAAAAATGCTCTTTAACTGGCACAAAACCAACTTGCCCTTCTTTAACCGATCAAAGGGTGATAGACAACTAATCTTACAGGGTGCTAGTGGCTTTTCCCTCCCTCTAAATAGACTTAAATTGACATTTCTTCCCTTCAAACTTTACTCCCTTGAGACTTTCTTGGGACATGGAAGGGCAAGGATCATCTTTTACGGACAGTTTAACCCTTCATTCGAACAATTTCAGAGATTGCCATCATTGTTATCATCGGACGACGAACGCGAGATTCTCGCATTGATGTGCCGCGTCCATGAACTTGAAGCCGACAAAATGGCGTTACAATCCGAACGTTTAGTACGTCAACACGAGTTACGTCGACGCGACTTATTAATTTTACGCTACGACCGGCAACGGCAACTCTGCGAAGAGATTATAACAAGACAACGGCAATTGCTTGAAGGTCTAGCAGAATTTTCGAAATTCGATTCGATTAGTAATTTGATTGAATTTGTAGAAGGACGCATTCGATTACCGGCCGATCTACAAGAACTCTACCAGTTTTACCAACAGGAAATCCACGCTGCTACCTACACGGATTTCTCGCCGTTAACCACCGAAAAACTACCACCGATCAGTAAAATGTAATTGAAAAGCTTCCTATTCGTTTTAATTGAGAATTATTCGGTTATTTGTAGTTATAGCGATCCGATTTTCCGACGTAGCGCCACCGGGGAGAGCAGCGATAACAGTAATGCTTCGCCCCCATCGTCGGCCGAATCCGATGATAATATCCCGCCATTGCCTAGCGTTAACGATGAGAGTATCGATCGCGTAATGGGCCAGATCGTATCGCGACCCGGGGTGGCGGCGATGCGATTACCACCCCTACCGCCCAGTCCGCCGATACGGCTATCACGAACCTCTACCAACAAGTAAGTCTAATTGGATTACGAAAATTCCCGGAATTGATCGGGCAATTGCAGTTCTTCGAATATGAGACGGGCGATTAGCAACGACAACATCGGGGAGTGATTCAGCTTTATTAAAAATTCAATTGTCATTAAATTATGTAAACAAAAGACCAATAAAAGATGTTAAAAACGAGAAAACTCAATGGGAATAGTAGTCGTGATTTCCTATCGATCCAAATTGCAACCTCGTGCGGTGTCATCGTTTGCCATGTCTGTACTGGGGCTTGATTTCCACCACTGGGGATGTTGATAATTTCGCCAGAATCTTTCCCTAAATCACCCCCGACTGGGGCCCGAATTATCGGCACTGGTCGCCCGGATATTTCCGTATCGGTGCTTGTAGTTTCAATACTTGAAGTCGATTGGGCCTTTTGCAGTTGTCTTCGGGCTAAATTTGGCGTGATTGCGCCGCGTAGGATGTACTTACTCGTCCTTTTTTGCAGTTCAACTCTCTTCCTTGTGTTCGTAATTGAATTAATAAAATATTGAAATTGCTTCAAGCGCCGGATTAGAACTCGTCAAGAAAAGGAGCTCAAAATTCCAGTATTAGGGCTTATTGGAAGAGCATTTTCTAAAACGCTAGAATTCTTGTTGTGCGGCTTGAAATTCCGTTTCCATCAAGCCCCAATACTTGAATTTTGATCAAAAATAACTCTTGTAAGGCAGCTTGAATGTTGTCTCCAACAGGTTCGACTACGTGAATTTCGAGTGGAAAATAAAGGAGAAATCGTTTATCGAAATTTTCACTTTTCCGACGAATTCTACTCCTGTGCCCCTGAAAATAACTCACTTGCGCCTCCAAATAACGTTAACGAAGGCGAATTCGGCTAACGAGCAAAATATAAAACAAGCACACGTTAAAAACCAAATTTCACTTGTTTTAATGTAGGAAACTTTGGGCAAATTCCGTTTCAAACTACCATTAAGCGTGATCAACGACAACATTGTGGCCGTCCCTAAGACAGTCCGCGGCGGCCCAGCATCCGCTTGTAACCAAAACGTAACCCACGAGATGCACACCAATAAAATCGACGGTAGGAAATAATCGAGGATATAATAGCCAACTTGTCGAGATAGCCGGAAATTGAAGACTAATTCGCTGAAATTGCCGACTGAAATTCCGAAATTTACTTGAAATTTATCGATTTCCAATCGTATTAAATAAACCTAAAGCCCCTTTGGTGAACGATGATAGTACTTCGGTTTCTTCAGTTGAAGTTTCCACCAACACGAATTCGGTCAGGTGGAGATTGTTGGCGATTTTTACTGGTGTGTCTTTGTCCCAATGTAGATGTAGATGGGTGGCATTGTAAGTCCCTGGAATTACGTGTTAATTGAGGGTTTTTGTTTGTGGGATAGACGTATGGAAATGTTGTTGTTTTAAAGGTAATTTATCGTGTTATTTGCATTATTGTTATGTAAATTGTTAGAATATGCATCGCTTACCTTGATCTACACGGTTAATTTGTTTAGTTAGCGTTATTAAAGTTAGGAGTAAGAATTTATGCAAGTTGGAAGTTTGTTAAAGACATGGTAATGATGTTATATAATTTATAATGTTGGTAGGATTGTTTAAAATTGTTTGCTTTGATTATAGGTCGTATTAAATAATATAAATCTTTCATCGAAAAGGAAATATTTTTGATTTATTTACATGATTTTGATTGAAGAAAACAGTGTTTTCGGAGACGTGTTATGTGCAAATTTATTTCTAAATTGTACTGGAAAACTTGTGAAAATCTCTCAAGTAAGTAGTTTATTTCGATTTCTCAGAATTAATGTGTCAAAAAAGTCTTGATAGCTATTTATCATCCAAATTTTATTTAAAAAAAAAACTTTCCCTGCTCGTGCTTCAACAAACTCTTAGTTATTCGTATAAATTATAAATTATAGACTTTCAATAAATTCAATAAGTAACGTGGAAAATTGTATCTCTCAGAATAATGTACTGCGCTATGTGTAACAAGGGTTAAAGTGTTAATTTTGATAGACACCTGTTGTAGCACGAATTGGGAAAGATTTAAACATAAATTTGATAAAATTTCGATAAATTTCAGTAGAGAAATCGACCGACAAATTATAAAAAATAGAATAAGTTGAATAAATTGAGCGTATAGTAGAAAATTGCAGTTTGCGATGGTTATTTATAATTGCACAAATGATAAGAACCTTCCCTACTCGCACAACTACACATTCCTAGTTGTCTGTATTCCTACAAATTACAAACTCTCAATAAATTTGATAAAGAATTTTAAAAATTCTTTCTCTTAGAAATAGCGAATTGTGTTACGAGTAATAAGAGTGAAAGTGTTAATTTTGTTAGATGCTAATTGTACTGCAAATTGCAAAAAAATTATCTAAGAATTTGCCAAAAATTCAGCATTTTCAATTTTATTAATAGAGAAATAGAACAACAAACTAAAAAATGAGTTGAGTAAATTAAGCATATTGTAGTCTTAAAGAAAAATAGAAATTTGTAACGCCTATTTATAATTGTACGCATTACAAAAACTCTTCCTGCTCGTGATACAACACACAAGTTATTTGTTTTCGTACATGTGATAAACTTTCAATAGATTTGATAAAGAGCGTGAAATACGTCTGTGTTAGAAATAGTGTATTGTGAAATGAGTGATAAGAAATGTGCTAATTCTGGCAGATACTTATTGCAGTACGAGTAGGGAAAGATTCAGACACAAATTTGATAAAATTTCAGTAATTTGCCTTCAAAAAATAGACAGACAAACTATTAAAAAATTGAAATTTGTAGCATATTTTAATACTGTAGAAAATAGAAACTTGCAATGGTTATTTATAATTGCACAAATGATAAGAACTATCCCTACTCGCACTACTACACACTCTTGGATATTTGTATTCGTACAAGTTACAAACTCTCAATAAATTTGATAGAGAATTCAAAAAATTCTATCGTTTAGAAAGAGTGTATTGTGATATCAGTAATGAGGGTAAACGTGTTAATTTTGACAGATACTCATTGAAGCACGAGTTAGGAACGGTTTAGCTGAAAATTTACCAAAATTTCAGCAATTTTCAGTAGAGAAATTGATCGATAAACAACAATAGACTAGAATGAGTCGAGCAAATTAAGCATATTGTAGTCGAAAAGAAAAATAGAAATTTGTAATGGCTATTTATAGTTGTACGAATCACAAAAACTCTTCCTGCTCGTGATGCAAGACACTTTTAGTTATTTGTACTCGTACACATGATAAACTTCCAATAGATTTGATAAAGAATGTGAAGTATTGCCTGTGTTAGAAATAGTGTATTGTGAAACGAGTAATAAGAGATGTGTTGATTCTGACAGATATTATTGTAGCACGAGTTAGGGAAGATTAAGCTACAAATTCGTCAAAATTTCTGCAATTCTTGTTAGACAAATATACTAACAAACTCTAGAAAACTAGACCGAGTTGAGACAATCTAAAATACACTAGAAGATGGAAATTTTTAATGATTATTTATAGTTGTACGAATCTCAAAACTTCTTCTACTCGTGCTACAACACAGTCTCTATTGAAAAACTTACAACTATTCCAACGGATCGTACAATCCTGCGAATCAAACGGGAATTTCTGCAAATTCATCCAGCAATAGAAAGTGGCCGTCATCCGATACGAATAAACAACATCCCCCTGTGGACTGATCGAAACGAAAACATCCCTCCCATCGATGCCCATCAACGTCGTATCCTTCTGGTTGCGGATCATCAAATGCGGCACCCAGATTTTGTCGCGCAACAATTGCTCCCCCAAAATCACCCCGCGATTCGGCGATACCGTCTCGAATTGGAGTCGATGATCCCGGTACAAATACTGAATCAACATGTGCGCCTTAAATTGCTAGAATTCAAATCAAATTGTTAATAATTCCGGGAATTTAAGGGTTAATTACCAGTTGTTCGACACTTTCGATGTGGAGTAAATCGACTTGCACGTAAACCGACAGCGGGTTATCAGTGGGTGGTTTTATTAATTTGTCGTAGCGACATGTGTCGGTTAATTTGAGGATTATTTGTTCGTTGGTTAGATGGTCGACATTTCCGGCTATTGGCGGACATGAATTTTCGCTAATTACTTGGGAAAAATTACACAAAATTACCGTTAATAAAACCAGAGATTTCTCCATTGTTGAATTCGGGAATTAACTGAAATTTCGCCAGATTATCCGAGATTATTATAGGGCTATTGGATTATAAAATTCTAGTTAAACATTATCGCAATTGGGGGTTCCATTAAAAAAATCAGTTATATTACCCTGTTTTATTTTAAGAAAATTAATCTAATTTTATCTTAATATAGTGTTAAATATTGGATGATTTTTTTATCATTAACAAAATAAATATTTGAAGAATTGTTTAATTTTAACCAAAGTTTAACACGATTTTGTTTAAATTCGTAATCGTCACGTGATTTATATTGTTTATAGTATTAACAATCGCTTAATTTGTTCTTTATTAATTAATTTGTTTATTTATTCAACTGTCTATTTATTTGGAATGAGACAATTTCGTAGAAAATCCGAAAGAATTGAGCAATACAAGAAAATAGAAACGGCGCCTCCACCATTTTTGCATCTAATAAATAAATACAACGACCGCCACTTAGTCGCCAATATCCAATTATTCTCGATTATTCGAATAAATCCCACTATTTGTAGCGCACAAGTCTTGATTTGGGTGAATAAACAAATACAACAACCGCCACTAAATCCTCCAAATCCAATTATTGATTAACTCTTTAAAGTAAGACATTTATGGTTATTTTTATCTAGAAAATTACTATAACTTGCAAATTTTTCGCTAATATTCAGCTAAATTTCCCCAAATTAAGCCTACAAGAAATGATTTAAGTACGAATATTAGCCATATTCGTCTAGACAACGCCTTATCAGAGTTTACAGGATTTGTTAATTTTCTATTTTCAATTCAATAAAGCCGTGCAAACATGTTTTATGAATTGTCACGCTAATGAAATAACCGGAATTTTATAAACATTACGATTCGAAATTTATGTAAATAAATAACAATTTTAACGTTTTATGACTAAAAAGCAACTATAAAACGATACTGACTCATATTCTATAGAAACGTTAATCTTCATCCGGTTAAATTAGCAAATTTTCAGTTTTTGTATAGAATTTTATTGAAAGATGAATCAAATAAATAGTCTACAATATTGTAAATAAATTAAACAAATAAAAAGAGTCAAGACTAGAATTGGAGAAAGGTTAGAATTACAAAATTTCTATCTACAACAAATACACAAAAGTCCAATAGAAAATGTTGAAAATTAGAAAACTAACAGGGAAGACAATGCGCGATTTCTTATCGATCCACATGGCCACCTCCTGTGGCGTCATCGTGTGCCAATTTGACTCCTGCTGTTGCTCCTCTTGCCGCTGATTCTTATTGCCGTCCGGCGGCGGCGACGGCGGCGGCACTGGAATGCTCGTCACAGAATCCTCGCGCTGCATCAACTCATCGACGCTCTGCGTTTGGATCGTCGGTATCGTCATAAAGCTCTGAAATTTACGATTACCGGACAATTTCTAACCCTAAAGGTCGCACAAATTTCAAAGTCTCGCTCGGCCAATCACAAGTTTCGAAGATCCGCTATTAAGGTGAGGCATTTCGAAAAATTGGACTACTTTGGGTGTTGTTTTGCCAAATATGGGGAAAGAGTTTGAAATGAGAATGGTTGAGGGTTGTAGCTTTAATTTTGCTCTATTTATCGGTTTATAGTTCGTTTCGTTTCATTATTTTTACGAGCAGTAATTTTAGTTCTAGTAGTTTTTGGCCAAAATTTGGTTTTTCTGGATTTCCGGAAAATTTAGCCGGATTCTCCAAATGTTATGGGGTTACAACTGTACAATTGCGTATTTAGAATCAAATAAGGCGCTTATCATTGCGATATCTTTCGTAATTTTCGAGATATTTGAGTCTTACTATCTTCATTAAGCGTTTTCTTCGAGCGAGACTGTTAAACGATAACAAACCAACTTACATGTACTGTCAGGTAATTATTCTGCGTATATGACGGTTTATGGTTGTCTTGCTCGTTCAAACTAGTGCAAGACCGCGCCCTGTGCAGACTCCCCGTCGATTCGGCCTTACGCAATTGCCGCCGAGCTAGACTTGGCGTTAGCGCCCCCTTCAAAATATGCCGACTGCTCTTCTTCTGCAACTCAACTTTTTTCCTGGAAAAAATCGATAAATTCGTGAAATTCATTCAATTTTCTTAATTATACCGCCTCCGCCATATAACATTAACGAAAGCAAATTCGGCCATCGAACAGAATATGAAACAGATACAGGCAAGGAACCAAATTTCGCTGGCTTTAATGTACGAGACTTTCGGCAGGTTTTTGGTTAGGCCGCCGTTCAAGGTGATGAACGCCAGCATGGTGGACGTGCCTAGCGTGACGCGGGGCGGCGAAGCGTCGGCTTGCAGCCAAAACGTCACCCACGATGTGATCACTAACAGTATCGATGGTAGGAAATAATCCATGATATAATAGCCGACTTGGCGCGATAAGCGGAAACGGAAGACTAATTCGCTGAAATTACCAACTGAAATTTCAGAATTAACAAATTTTTAGGTTCTCTATTTTCTAAATAAAGACGAATAGCTAACCGAAAGCTCCTTTGGAGAATGATGACGGCACGGCGGTCTCTTCGTTGTACGTTCCAGTCAAGACGAATTCGGTCAAGTATAAGTTATTTGCGACTTTCACCGGCTCATCGTCGTCCCAATGCAGGATTAAATTCGAGGTGTTGTACGTCCCTGGCAAATTCGATAATTTTTTTTTGTTAAGAAACAAGAAAATAAATTTTTATGCTGAATCGATAAAAGAAACGTGAAATTATCAATTTACAATTCCACGTGAAACAATAGACCGTAAATCGATAAATTCGATAACTAAAACGCGAATGTAATGTGGAAAATCTTATCTGTTGAAATAGTGTGTTGTGATACGAGTAATAAAAGTGAAGGTGTTAATTTTGACAGATACTCATTGCAATTTTCAGTATAAACATAGACCGGCAAACCATGAAAGACTAGACTGAATTGAAGAAAGTTCAGCTTACTGTAATACTAGTGCAAATTAGAAAAAACCTTCCATACTTGTGCTGCAATACACTCAAATAGTCGCACTTGTAAAAATTATGAAATTGTAATGATTTTGATAAATAATGTGATGAATAGTGTTAATTTTGATAGATATAAAATTGTAGCGCAAGTGGGGAAATATTTAGCTACAAATTCGACGAAATTCCTGCAATTTTTTATAGAAAATACACAAACTATAAAAAACTAGAATAAGCTAAAGAGAATTCACGTTATTGTAGTATTAGTTGGAAATAGAGCTTATTTATAGTCGTGCAAATTAAAAACCTTCCCTACTCGTGCTGTGGAATATTTTTAGTTATTTTTGTTAACACTAATTACAAATTTCCTATAAATTAGTTATAGAATTTGCAAAATTCTATATCTCCTAAAAATGAAGTATTGTGATACGAGTATGAAAGTGAACATGTTAATTTGACAGATACTTATTGTTGCAAGAGTTGGAACAGATTTAGCTACAAATTCGATACAATTTCTGCAATTGTCAGTAGAGAAATAGACGGATAAACTACAAAAAAGTAGAATAAGTTGAATAGATTAAGTGAATGGTAACACTAGAGGAAAATTGGAGTTTGGCATGGTTATTTATAATTGCACAAATAATAAGAACCTTCCCTACTCGCACAACTACACACTCCTAGTTGTCTGTATTCGAACAAATTACAAACTCTCAATAAATTTGATAAAGAATTTTAAGAATTCCTTCTCTTAGAAATAGTGAATTGTGTTACGAGTAATAAGAGTGGAAGTGTCAATTTTGTTAGATGCTAATTGTAGCGCAAGTTGCAAAAAATTTAGCTAAAAATTTGCCAAAAATTCAGCATTTTCAATTTTATTAAGAGAGAAATAGAACAACAAACTAAAAAATGAGTTGAGTAAATTAAGCATACTGTAGTCGTAAAGAAAAATAGAAATTTGTAACGCCTATTTATAATTGTACGCATTACAAAAACTTTTCCTGCTCGTGATACAACACACTTTTAGTTATTTGTTTTAGTACACGTGATAAACTTTCAATAGATTTGATAAAAAGCGTGAAATACGTATGTGTTAGAAATAGTGTATTGTGAAATGAGTGATAAGAGATGTGCTAATTCTGGCCGATACTTATTGTAGTACGAGTAGGGAAAGATTCAGACACAAATTTGATAAAATTTCAGTAACTTGACATCAAAAAATAGACAGACAAACTGTTAAAAATTTGAACTTTTTAGCATATTTTAATACTAGTAGAGAATAGAAACTTGCAATGGTTATTTCTAATTGCACAAATGATAAGAACCTTCCCTACTCGCACTACTACACACTCTTGGATATCTGTATTCGTACAAGTTACAAACTCTCAATCAATTTGATGGGGAATTCAAAAAATTCTATCGTTTAGAAAGAGTGTATTGTGATACGAGTAATGAGCGTAGAAGTGTTAATTTTGACAGATACTCATTGAAGCACGAGTTGGGAACGGTTTAGCTGAAAATTTACCAAAATTTCAGCAATTTTCAGTAGGGAAATTGATCGATAAACTACAATAGACTAGAATGAGTCGAGCAGATTAAGGATATTGTAGTCGTAAAGAAAAATAGAAATTTGTAATGGCTATTTATAGTTGTACGAATCGCAAAAACTCTTCCTGCTCGTGATGCAAGACACTTTTAGTTATTTGTACCCGTACACATGATAATCTTCCAATAGATTTGATAAAGAGTGTGAAGTACTGTCTGTGTTAGAAATAGTGTATTGTGAAACGAGTAATAAGAGATGGGTTAATTCTGAGAGATATTATTGTGGCACGAGTTAGGGAAGATTTAGCTACAAATTCGTCAAAATTTCTGCAATTCTTGTTAGACAAATATACTAACAAACTCTAAAAACTAGACTGAGTTGAGACAATCCAAAATACACTAGCAAATGGAAATTTTTAATGATTATTTATAGTTGTATGAGTCTAAAAACTTCTTCTACTCGTGCTACAACACACTCTCTATTCAAAAACTTACAACTATTCCAACGGATCGTACAATCCTGCGAATCAAACGGGAATTTCTGCAAATTCATCCAACAATAGAAAGTGGCCGTCATCCGATACGAATAAACAACATCCCCCTGTGGACTGATCGAAACGAAAACATCCCTCCCGTCGATGCCCATCAACGTCGTATCCTTCTGGTTGCGTATCATCAAATGCGGCACCCAGATTTTGTCGCGCAACAATTGCTCACCCAAAATCACCCCGCGATTCGGCGATATCGTCTCGAATTGGAGTCGATGATCCCGGTACAAATACTGAATCAACATGTGCGCCTTAAATTGCTGGAATTCAATTCAAATTGTTAATAATTCCGGGAATTTAAGGGTCAATTACCAGTTGTTCGACACTTTCGATGTGGAGTAAATCGATTTGCACGTAAACCGATAGCGGGTTATCAGTTGGCGGTTTGATTAATTTGTCGTAGCGACATGTGTCGGTTAAAATCGACGTGAATTGGGCTTGTGTTAGCGAATCCATGTTGCTCGTTAAGGGCGGACAGCGGTCTTCAACCCCCGAATTAGCCGCCGAAGGGCTTTGAGTTTCCGTACTAGTTGACGGAGAATTTGTTGTAATCGGCGAAGGATTAGCCGGAGATGGGCTTCGAGTTTCTAAACTAGATAACGAAGAATCTGTTGTAATCGCTCTAGGAGTTGTTGAGTCAAATTGAGTCGTGGAATCCGTTCTAAAATCAAACAATTTCAAACGAAATCCGACGATAATTAAACTGATTAAACTTACGAGTTTTGCGTTCGAATTTGTTGAAATAAAAGGAACAAAATCGTCAAAATTATGCACTTTTTGAACATTTTTCAAGTGTAATTCGATTTGCTCCAATGTAGGTGGTTTTGTGTGTTACAACAGGTGTTGCGTGCGTATGTGACAAATGCTAAACCAAGGCCGTTAATAAGACTTATATTGTGTTATCATAACCGGCAGAAATTCAAATAATAATAAACACTACTCTCTTTATTATTATTTATGAATCGGTAATACAAACAAGACTCGTACTTGTACAAATTCGTTTATTCTCTCGCTTTATATTCGCGTACAGGTGAACAATTGTTGTCTTTGAAACAACACAAAAAATCACGTGTATTATCGCCAATGTTTTAACAACAGTAATTTATACCTGACGTTCCATTTTAGACAACAATTGTCGACTTAAATTGAACAATTCTATGGTGATAGTGCGACAATACCGAACTTTTGCGCACCGAATTCAACAATTATCGGGGAAAAGAAGCAACAACGAACAGATAAAACGGTAGTAAATTCGTGTAATATTTACCGATAAACAAATTAAATTTTAATTAGAATGCAAATATTAATATTTAGATATGATTAAACGGTTACGTTATAGAATAATAAATTAAAGATTTGTAAATAGATAACGATCTAATTAGGTTGCAATGAATTAATTGCTCCTTTAAAATAAAAAACAATGATAATTAATTTATCAAAATCGGTACCAGCCGTATACAAAATTGAAAATCGTTGGGATAGTTGTCGGACAATTATTCGATTGTGGGTGTTGAATTTTAAACGCAATTTTATTGGACAATTAACATTGAATTTATTCGATTCGAATTGTTTGTTGGAAATATAAATTGCTGAATTAATCGGGATTTTAATTGAAAAACGAATCGATCAATTTCAATTATCATTATCTCCTTTATTGATTCGAAAAATCGAAACTTCTACAATTTATTCAGGAAATTTGAAGCCAAAAATTGGAAAAAATTCAACTGAACAAAACCCAATAAACTGTCTCGTTTCGAACCAAATCTACCTAAATTTGGAATAATTTAGGGTGTAAATATCTTAAAAACCCGCATTCAACTCCAATAATCAAATTAAAAATGCTTAAAGCTATCTAAATTGGCTATTTTTCGGCTCTTTCGTATTCCAACTTGTTTCCTTGAAGTATTGCAAATATGTGTATACTTGGTTGCATAAACTTCAAGATAGATGTTATTTAATAAAAATTATAGTAACCTGTAATTCAACTAAAACAATTAGTTGCACTTTTAGTTAAGAGATGGCGCTATAAATATTAGTACTACTATTGATAATAATAATTAAATTAATCAATTTTTGACAATTTAATAATAACCGATAAGCCTAAATAGTTGAATTAGAGCTATTATATTATAGATAATTAAATTCTAATTTACAACAGCTACATCTAGTGGTATTTTAATGAACAACAATTTAGCTGGTGTGGTGAATTTAACCAAATACCAGTCAATTTAGCGTTGATTAATCCCCAATTTTCGATAATTATCCTTTATTTATTTCAATTTTTTGTAATTTCGTTAATTTTGGGGTTGATTGTTTGAATTTAATTGTTGTTTTGACCGGAAATGGGTGCCGCCATCTGGGTGCATTCAGTGCACATGCGCAATTTTTCACCTGCATCGATTATCATTGGTGTTATTCTTGTAGAACGTAATAGACGCCATTAAGTGTGAATTGTACAGAAAATAAGCCTGTTTTTAATTAGTTTCTCGGTTAATTTGAGTAAAATTTAATTTGTTGCAATTTCAGATTAATCAACAAGGTAAGTTTCAATTTTAATTCAATCGAAATCCGTTCAATATTCTCGCCGAAATCGTTGAATCGAAAGCGTTAAACTCGCAATGGGGGAGAAATCGGGATTTTATTCGAAAAAAATTACTTTTATCAATCCGCCAACGATTCGTTTATCGCCTAACCTCTTGATGATTGTTTTGTTTCTCATTGTTATCAATTGAGCGTTGCGATTTTTGATTATTCCGATTTAAAAACAACGGGTAAGTTGTATCCACTCCGTTTAGAACTGCCGCTATTCCATCACATTTACGACAATAATAAAAATCATATGCCGTATCGATACCATCAGTTTTTGCGTCGTTTTGAATCGGCCCTTTTGGTATCTTAAAGTGTAGCGGTGGAGTCTAGTCGGGGCGTCGCGACGTCCGTAATCCGAAACCAGTCGCAATATTTGTTGGAATTTCGACGGGAATGACCGAAATTGGCCAATCAAATTGACTCATTTCGACAATCAATCAATCGACCAAATAAGGATCGAGAATTTCACAATTAAAGCGGGTGAAAACTGACCTTTGCTCATGAAAATTGCCCGTATTGGCGAGCAATTTGTGAAATATTTCAACGATTTATAGGAGGGTGGTGATTATTTTAGCAAAATTTAGGCCCCGTAGCTTATTTGAAAGTTGGCCGAGAAACGTTCGTGAATTACCTGATGCTTCCAGCATTGATTTTTTCCATTTCTGTCTATTTTATTTTGAAATGGGTAGAAGTATTTGGCATCTATTCTGGAATGCGATGAAAAAATTATATTGAGAGCATCCGTGAGTCATTCTGAGTCATTGTACGTGGGTACCTGACTTTCGAAAATCGCCTTTTCTGACCAACTTCCCGATGAACTACAGGGCCCAAATTTTGCTAAAACGAACTCCAGAGATCCCCCTATAAAGCCTTGAAATATTTTACAAATTGCTCGCCAAATAAGGGCAATTGCCACAATAAGTTAGAGTCCAAAGAGTGTACCGTAGTAATTTATCTCGATTTGGCTATAGTTTTGTTACATGGTGTCGTAGCTTTGTTCGCCAATCAGAAAAATACAACAGTATGAATGAAGCTGCGACATTACGTATCCAAAATCTAGCGGTATTCTCTAACTTTTTGGTAATTCGTTACTATGACGGGTTATTCAAAAGGATCTGTCGATCTTCAGCATTGTCATGGTAACGAATCGCCGAAAAGCTAGAGAATACGGCTGAGGGTCAACAAGCAACACGTGTTATTGTTTAATTGTTCAAAAACATTCTACAAATTATCATCATTATCTTTAATTTTGCTTTTTTTTACCTTTCTAAGAAATCATCTTGTAGTCTCGCTGCTATTTGAGGGTTTAATTTACACTGAATGATGGAGATGTCAATAATTTTATTAATTTAGATTATAATGCAAATTAAATTAATTTATTTAATTGGGTGTTTCTAAAGATCATTTTAGTAACATTTGGAAATCGATAAAAATGTTCGTTTTTCGGTTTTTTCCAAAAAGATCATCCTCAGGGTGTCTTGGAGTCATTCTTCATTATGTTTTGCTCCTTTTTTATCAAATTCAAATGAGCTACGGGGTTCTAATTAGACTAAAATGATGTCCAAGAGGTCCCTATAAATTCTTGAAATGTTTTCCGAACCATCAAAAAGAATTAGGAACATTTTTACATTTCCACAATTGTTTCTATGGTTTTCCTCATTTTAGATGAAAAAAAATTATATTTTTCTGACTTCCCTCTTTAATTCTGCTTTTTTTACCTTAATAAGAAATCATTCTGTAGTTTCCTGCTAGTTGAGGGTTTAATTTACACTGAATTGTAGAGACACCAGTACTTTTGTTAATTTCGGTTATAATACAAACTAAATTGATTAGTTTAATTGGGAGTCTATGGAGGCTATTTTAGTAAAATTTGAGCGTTGTAGCTTATTTGAAAGCGATAAAAAATGTTCATTTTGGACAGTCTCTCGAATTTATCGTGTTTTTTTTCTAAAAAGAGTCTTGGAGTCATTCTTCATTATGTTTTTTGCTTGTAGTCATTCTTCATTATGCTTGTTTTTTTATGAAATTTAAATGGGTGCAGGGTTCTAATTAGACTAAAATGATGTCCAAGAGGTCCCTATAAATTCTTGAAATGTTTTCCGAACCATCAAAAAGAATTTTTACATTTATACAATTGTTTCTATGGTTTTCTTCATTTTAGTTGAAAAAAAATTATATATTTTTCTGATTTCCCTCTTTAATTTTGCTTTTTTTACCTTAATAAGAAATCATTCTGTAGTTTTCCTGCTAGTTGAGGGTTGAATTTACACTGAATTGTGGAGATACCAGTAATTTCGTTAATTTCGGTTATAATACAAATTAAATTGATTGGTTTAATTGGGAGTCTATGGGGGCTATTTTAGTAAAATTTGAGCGTTGTAGCTTATTTGAAAGCGATAAAAAATGTTCATTTTGGACAGTCTCGAATTTATCGTTTTTTTCTAAAAAGAGTCTTGGAGTCATTTTTCATTATGCTTGTTTTTTTATGAAATTTAAATGAGTTGCAGGGTTCTAATTAGACTAAAATGATGTCTAAGAGGTCCCTATACATTCTTGAAATGTTTTCCGAACCATCAAAAAGAATTAGGAACATTTTTACATTTCTACATTGCATCATTATACGTGGTTTCCTCGTTTTTTAGCAAATTTAAATGAGCTAGGGGGTTCTAATTAGACTAAAGTATGTCCAAGAGTTCCCTATAAATGCTTGAAATGTTTTCGGAATCATCAAGAATTAGAAACATTTCTACAGTTAAAATGGTAAATTGATTAAATCTAAATTTCAGTGCCGTGTAAATTATTACCGGTTTTATTTGAAATTTGGCCAAGTGGTGAAATTTTCGAGCCTTGTTTTAATTGCGATTTTATTGATAATTGATGGTTGGAGTGAGTCAATTTTTTTCGAATTAGTTTAGTCGTTCCGTTTGAGGTTTCGATAAGAAAGTGTACGTTAGCGTGGCTGGCCTTTTAACGAATCGAACGCAAAGAGGAACCAGTTTTTTTGATTTGTTTTAAATTATCAGAATTATAGCTGAAACACATCACTGCCGTCGTTGTTCGTCGTCGTCGTCGTTATAGTTGTCGCCGTCAGCAGTCATAATGTTAGTTTTCAGGATCTATTTTTGTTTTTCAAATAAAATAATAAATTTGCATTGCTTTGGAAATGGTTATTTTTCATTGTAGTCGAGTTTCAGGCCGAGCTGTCGCGACGATGCCGGGTTTCAGCAGTGCGGGAACGTTCAAAATATTTATCGGAAACCTCGCTGAGAAAACGGCGGTGACGGATCTCCGTCCATTGTTCGAGAAATACGGCAAAGTGGTTGAATGCGATGTTGTCAAGAATTACGGGTTCGTTCACATGGAGAACGAATCGGAAGGTCGCGAGGCAATACAAAATTTAAATGGCCATATGTTAAATGGCCAACCAATGAAATGTGAAGCGGCAAAGAGCCGTAAAGCACCACAAACACCAACAACAAAAATATTCGTTGGTAATTTAACTGATAATACAAAAGCGCCACAAATACGCGAATTATTTAAAAAATACGGCACCGTTGTGGAATGCGACATTGTACGTAACTACGGTTTCGTACATTTAGAATCATCGGGCGATGTGAACGAGGCTATAAAAGAATTGAACGGCACCATAGTGGACGGTCAGCCGATGAAAGTGCAAGTATCGACAAGTCGCGTTAGACAAAGGCCGGGCATGGGTGATCCCGAACAATGCTACCGTTGTGGTAGGGGTGGTCATTGGTCTAAGGAATGCCCGAAAGGCATGGGACCGGATCGCTTCCGTGACCGTATGTTCGGTAGGGATCCCTACCCGCCACCGCCGCCGCCGCCACCATTTCTACGCGACCGGATGATGGGCCGATTTGGGGTACGCGTTATACAAACATCACTCTCACTCTCTTTTTGTTATCAGCTCTTTTTTTATCTCTATATCAATACCATCTACCCTATATACAATCCCCAATTGTATCCACCCTTACAAATCGTCCCTACCACCGATAATTCGAAATAAGATACAACTAATTGAGAATTTCTTTCAAACAGGACGCCTATGATGGATATTACGACCGTAGATTCGACGATGGACGCGATTTATACGAACGAAGATACTCTGGATTACCGCCACGTGGCGATATGGGTATGCGTGGTGGACGTGGCGACTTCTTACCACCACCATTACCACCAAGACGTGAACCCTTACCACCGATGCCATCGATAGGTTTGCGTGGACCACCAACGGGTGGTATGAGCGGTGGCATGAGGGATTCGAGTTTTGGTCGTGGCGGTAATGATTATGGTATGTTCAGTAGACGTAGTCCGCAACCGAGTGGCGGTGGTGGTGGTATGCCCGGTTCACGTATGAGTCGTATGTATGAAGATTTCAGTAGGGATTCGTTTGAGGATAGAAGGTGAGATATTTTAGAATTGTTCAATTTTCAAGTATGGCGATTATAATTTTTGATTGATGGTAGTGGATTTTTTAGAGTTGCCGATAGGGGACCATCACCATCCCGGAGATATGCGCCGTACTAAAAAGATTCGATCAAATTCTAATTCTACATTTAGGTCGTTAATAATTGGACTTTAGTAAATATGATTTTACAAATGTATTTAAGAACTACACTTATACTAATGAGGGAATTTTATGTAATTCTACATATTTATTATTAGATTATGAATGCTGCATCAGCAATTTAATGGCGATTCTATTTAAAAGAATCACCCATCTCTATTCTGTGTTTTAAATGTGAGATTATAGTGGGATCGCCGGTTATAATGATTACTACCCCTCAATATTTTTTTATATGTATTGAATTTTTTGTAGTTGTAATTTGGATAAATAAAATTGTGATTCTGTAACTGTAGAGGTAAATTTCTCCTATAAGGGTCTCGCTTGAGGGCGGTCCGCATTCTCCTTTCACAAATTTGATTTTCCTCAAACCCCAATTTCCTCTCATTTGCCGATAACTCCCGAAATTATACCACCTCATCATGTAGATGCCAAAATTAGGCTACTTAGTTCTATGCAAAACGGAAGAAGAAGTCCAAACGAACATGGGTCACAATTGTAGCTTCAATTTCCGGCTCGATTCGTTGGTACTTCATTCCATTTCGTTTATAATGCAACTGGTAGTTTGAAATTTACGAATGCCCTTTTTCGATAGAAAATTGGGTTTTTCATCATTTTCAAATATTTCAATCAGATTTTCTAGATGCTGTACAGAGTGAGCCAAGTGGTTGGCCTAT
>JACDRQ010000445.1:0-46212 GCA_013841215.1 Hycleus cichorii
TCTAATAGGCTAACCACTTGGCTCACTCTGTATATTTTTCAATTTGTTCTTATTTGCTTAAAATTTATTGTTTCCCCTGTAAAAATATTCCATTTCAGTGGGTTTGATATAAAGCGAAGTCGATAGTAATTGGATTGAGCGAGCTCGGGGCTATATGGTGGATGTAATATCAACAATTCGGTTGTTTTCACTTTATTGCTTCAATTAACTTTAACAATTTTTGATAGTATACGTCTCAAAAATTGTTTTCCACGTTCATTTTATTATTTTTTAAACTAGTATAAAGCGCTTTAGTGATTGTTCAATTTTAGCCATTCTAATTAGCCGAAAAAGAACGAGATAGTGGAGATATTTTTTAACGCACGGTATTTCAATTGCCAAGTTACAGAGCAGGACTAGAATTTGTTAAAAACTAACTTTGACTAGCGATTTCTCGCTCGTTTTTTACTCGAAATTTAAGCCTGTGGGCCTGTTGGAAAGATCATTTCAAGCTCCATCTTAGAAAATGTGAAAAATTTGAGTTATCATAACTCAATATATTGATCTGTTTAGTTGATAACAAATTGAAAGAGCAAGAAATTTTCTAATCGGTCCAATAGTTTTCGGATAATTAGGAAAAACAGCAAAAGTTTCCGATGTTTTCTTTACACAACAAAATATAGAGAATTAAATGTCCTATTTTCTAAAAATACATGGGAAAATATCAAATTTTGAAAATTCGGACAAGATTGTTTGTTAACTAAGTAGCGCGTAATTTCCACACTAGAAGATTCCTCTTGTGCAGCTTAAAATGCCCAAGCAAGCCCAAAAATCTAAATTTTGGATGAAAAATCAACGAGGAATCGTGTCAAAATTTTTAACGACAGTTCTAATCGATAAAAGGGTTGAAAGAAGTGTCATTTAAAGCGTAATCTCGTAAATTGAACGTACTTACTATGTCTACAATATCCATACAAACGCCAATTTTCTCATTTTCGTTACTAATACTTTGATAAAAATCGTTTAAATCGAGATAATCATCCATACAAGTTGCACATAATGTTGTATTATCAATATCGGAACGATTAACGCACGACATTAATTGATTATATTTATTATCGAATTTGATTGTTTCTTCTGAACGATTCTTCGTTAGACTCCCATTGGCGATTTCGAAGCATTCTAAAATTAACATCTTAGTAAGTATCAATATTGGAACATATTAAACAATCGATTAGAGCAGAGCACTAAAATTCCGTTAAAATGTAAGTCCAAAAATCAACCAATCTAATTAATGACTCGAAAAATTAACGAACATTACAACAAACTTGCATTCAATTTGGCCCTTCTATAAAATTAATAATGATCTTGCGGATTGATTTTTGGATTTATATTTCTAACAACTTTCTCCACTTATTCATGTCTTCAACTCATTAAAAGTCGGTTTCTATTTACCGTAACATTTGGCTCGATTCCACAAATTGTACGCGTTTCCATATAACGTTTGTATGATTTGTAAACGATCCAAATTAATAAACTTATCAATACAGGCTGTACCATTCTCTTTATATTTATGCATATTTTTATAACTATTCAATACATCTATGTAATTATCTACACATCCTTGGCATAAAGTTATAGGGTGTGCATTCATTATTGCACATAGTGTAAACGATGATGTTGTATTTGCAAAATCTTCCTTAACCATTGTACAATTTGCTTCGAATTCTACACTATGACAACTACAACAATAGAAATATTATTGAAGAAAACAAATAATTGAATCGAATAGAACATACCTGTTTAAGGATAAAATATAAAAAAATAGAAAAACTATTACATTAATTGTCGTCATGATCACTAGCATTATTATTACATTGTTCAGCTGTATTATCACAGTTATTTAATTATTATCACTTCCTTATCATTCTATAACCTAACCTCAAACAGTCCCATCAAAATATTCCATTATTATCCACCTCGTTTTAATGTATTATAACTGAATTTACTATCTCTGTTACTTTACGTAAACAATCTTGGAAATTAGTCATCTAAAATTTTAAAATGTTAATTATTTGGTTTTAAAACCACGAATTGGGATTTCTTCCACGATCTTTGTTTTGGGGATATTCGTAAATGGCAAAGTATTCAACTAATTTAGCCATTAATAACCAGTTTTGGGTTCAAAAATCTGAATCGTGTTTCACGATTTCTTTACTGTGATTTGAAATTAACCAATATTACCTAATTTGTATTAATTCTTAATAAAGGAGTATTTATTTCTAATAACTAAATATACGAAAAACAAAAATAATTCTAACTCAATATTTCTCTAAATAATCATAATAACGAAAATCGTTCAAATGGTAGCAGGTGAATATCTTCCATTTTCGATCACAGTAATATTGCCAGCATCATCGGCCATTTCTTCATCCGATTGACAAATTGTCATATCAAAATTTGGATCATCGAATAGATCACGGATAGCCTTCAATTTTGGAGGATTTTGTATAACAGCATCCCCTTTTATATTATTATCGCCTTTGATTAATTCAAAATTAACTTGTGGAATTCTGTAAATTAAACATTAATAACAATATAAGTAAAGTTAATATAAAAATTACATATTCAAAGCCTCAAACGTTCCACCCTTTGCATTATCGTAATTTTTATGGGTTTCAACACAAACACCATATTCTTTACAATTTCTTATAGTTGTATTCAATATTTTTACAGTGCAATTATCGTAGATTTTCAACCCATAATTAACGTCGTGTATATCGCTGGATTTAATGAAAATATCGGAGCCAGAATTACCGACAATACCGGTTGAAAAATCGAAAATCTCACAATCGATTAATTCCAATTTAGCACCAGATAATACGATAATTCCTTGATGTATCGACGATTTTCCATCGCCAATCAAACGGCATTTTCTTATTGTTAAACAACCATTGCGTATAATCATCGCCAATTGTGCGGCAGTCGCATCGATTGTTAGATTTTCTAAAACAACATCGCCTCGTAAATCCAACATAACATCATCGGTGGTCGTTTTTAAAATTGTTTTATCACTAATCGATATCCCTTTCAATATACCACCAGTTTCCAAAGCACCGGTTGTTTTGATTACATGTACCGATTGATTCAATATGTAAACATCATTGGAATTGCCTGTTTCTAAAGTTGCTTGTAAATTCGGCACAAAACGAACGATATCGTCGGGGAATTCTTGTTTGATTTTATCCAAAAAATGCATATATTCATCGATTTTGCCTTCCAAAAAAATCATCCAAATATTCCGCTCTTTCCGCCCATCTATACTATTACGTTCGCTAATTTCTTCATTCATTCGTTTTATTACAATTTTACGTAAAACTGAATTTTCGAGTATATCGATTTCGTTTTTAATTTGCAACATGCGTATTTGCACCTCTAATAATTCATCGACTTGTCTACTGTCTTCGCATTCTTCAATATCCGAAAGTTGATCTTCTAACGCTCCACGTTTGATTTGCAGATGTCTGGCTTCGGTTAATAACGAGTGGATGTGTTCGGCGGCCGGACGTGGTATAACGCCGTTCTTCATATCGTAATACAGACGCAAACGTGATTCTAAATGTTCCGATAACCAATCAATTGAATCGTGATCATCGTAGTCCCAAGGCATGAATAAATGCAGATAGAAGAACCTCAACATATCTAAACTGTTTGATGTTTGTTTTATATTAAGGGCAACACTGTGGTCCTGGATTTTCGTCGGAAATAAACAGATTAATGGCACATTATGCCGTTCAGGCAAACGGATCTCATCTTGAACCAACAATACTTTAACCAATGCAGTTAGATTGGATAAATCAACATTCAATACAACTACCAAAACTATCGTCGGATACGAAATATTCAGAAGCTCACAAGTTTTCCTTTGGATTTTCCATAAAGCCTGCCAACCGTGTGGATCCAATACCAATTCGAGATAAAACGACCATTCTTTTTGGATTTGTGACGGGCGCAATATTTCATAACCTGACAAAATTTCTTTATACTCATCGTAGCGTTCTTGGAGGCTCTTATTAAAAGTGATCACTTCATCCATAGTTTCCAACGGGAAATTTGAAAATTCTCGAGGAAATTCAACAAGCTCAAAAACGACCACAAACGTCACTCGGTTTGAAATTTTGAAATTTTACCGTTGCGAAACAATAAAATCCCTAAACCCATACCAACCCACATGAACCCGAATTGTAACAATCCCACAAAATGAAATATTATTTCAAAAAATTAACGTATTTTATTTAGTTTTATAAAATTATCTGTGGTTGAAATTGTTAATTACGTTATATAAATTAATTTGGTAATTTTTGGGAAAAATGGAAATTCCCCAGATATAGGCGCCTAATTTGAAACATTACCATGGAAACAATTGAAATACAAATCCAGTAAAATGGCCAACTATTTGTTGGAAACGAGCGATTTAGATTTAGATATAACTCATCAATGTTTAGACGATTCAGAACAGTATTTCGCGCAAGCAATCGGCTGTATTGAAGATATTCTAATGGACGATGAATTTACTCGTTTGCACGACCATTTCATGGAGAAATATTGGCACGAATTCGACGATAACGAAGAGAATAAGTTGATCTACATGGAGATCTTCAACGATTATATTGAAACTATCGAAAAGTATATAGAGAAGAAATTGGAACAACGAATTTCCGATTTCTGTATGAATCAATTCGAGAGGGAGTTAAAGTTGAGTTTCAATAATTATAAATGTTTGATTTCTAACAGTTAAACTATTCCAGACAACGTCGTGGTGAACTCGATGGCGAAATTTTCGAAATATTGGCAACATTCAGCGATTTTCTATCGTTTAAAACGAAATTTCTCGAATATAAAGCTGTAATTTATCGATTCTTATAAATTAATGATCATTAATTGTATTGTTCGCAGATGAAGGAAGGCAGGATGTTGGATTTATCCCAAGAATTGTTAGTAACAAAATACCATTTACAAAATAATCCTATTTAATATTAGTGATAATGATTTTTTTTTTAATTGATTAAAATTAAAACGAAGACTTCAATGCATCAACATTTCCATGTGGACTATTTTCGAATATCTATCGCCGGGCATTCGATAAGGCACCAAACCGGCGTAAGTCAGAAGGGCTTTAGCTTGTTCCCTCAAAATGCCCAATTGCTGTACAATTTGAATTAATACAAATTTTTCGATAATATTGAAATTTACCTTTTCTATTGTAATATCTAGACCACGATTTGGCACATATTCACTACTCTTAATTTTCTGATAATCATTAAACAACATATTCATGGTTGATAGCAGAACATCAGGTATCACTTTACAAACATCACTGCTTAATTTTTTGAATGCTTTAACACGATCTTCAATATCTTGTGATTGTAATGGAATCAATTGTAGATCATTTAACGTCTAAAAATTAACAATTTTACCAATTTCTAATAAAATTAAATCAATAGAACAACCTTCATTGCTTGTGGATATTGTTTAGCATAATATTGGTCAAAAAATTGGCCTAATTGTTTCAATTTAATATAAGATATGACGGTTTGCGAGGAAGCTTTATAGCCTTCATTTGAGTATCGATCACTTAGAATATTCGCTTTTTCTTGCATCCGTTGTTTCAGTGGATTCTGTTGGGATGGTAGATGTACAATTTGTGATAACATCGTGCACAATAAATTCAATACTTCTTCTTGATTCTATAATTAAATTTAGAATTAAATTTCGATGATTAAATTTATAAATATACAAACATTAGCGATATCGTAAACATCTATAGCTTCTTCGAATAAGCCCTTTTTCACCAGTTTATCGGCGATTATTTCAGCGATACTTTCTACTGTAATATCGGCGTTTGTAAATTGATCGATTAAGCCTTTCGTGCGTATACCATTCTGTTGCATAGTTCCTGTAATGATTGAATTAAAATTTTATAAAATAATTGAATTGAATTAATTTACCCAAAATTCGACTGTAATCTTTCGTTTCAATCACTAAATCACACACACAAATTTTAAACAAATTAACACCATCTTCATTTGTAAAGTTTCTCAATAAATAGAAATAATGTAACGCTTCATTCGGACAAGTTATTTCGAATTTGCGTACGTAAATCATGATAAGACGAGCTAGATTTAAACGACGACTTGGTTTAACATCCATCGGATCATATGAGACTAGAATTGTATAATTATTTTAAAAAAATTGCAAATTTTCTTATGATGTACATACTTAAAGGCGATGCACTATCTCGTGAAACAGCTAGAATGAATAATTCATTCAAAGCAATTGCCATATGAACACTATGGACTTTATAACGTTCGATTCTCGATAGAAATTCAACAGCTGCTTCAAATTGACCAGTTAATGCTACAACTTGGAAGTACAAATGTGGCTGGTTTAAGGCGTCATAATGCGATTCGCCATACTCCTCTAGGATAGTTCTCTGGAAAATTATACGATATTTTATGAAACAAACTGGAAAACTAACAAGTTAACCGGAAATTTCTAGATTTGAAAGTGCTTTCAAATGAGAAAGAATATTGGCAAATTTATAGGGCAAAATATGGAAAAATAAAACAAAGCACATGCTCCACGATTGTGCTCAGAATTCAGCATTTTCCGGAACAAAAACGCTCTTTAAATGTTCTTTCTAAAGCTGTTGTACCGAAAAATGCGATACAGTTTCAATTTTTTGAAAAAATTACGAATCTATTGGAGAAATTCTTGGAAAATTCTATCAACAGGAATAAAACTAACAAAATCAAACCATACCTGCAATTCTGTATATTTGATATGATCCTCTTTCTCATAATTCGTACGAACTAAACTCAATTTCAACCACAGATAATCATCAGCAGTTCTTGCAACTTCAGAATGTTCATCTAACACATCACAACAACTCAATACAGCACAAACAATCCGTTTAAATGGATCAGTTTCATTACGTATATATTTACGATAACTATATCTTAGATTATCTTCCAATTTTATAATATCAGGACTGTCTGCTTTATTTAATTTCGTTTCTAATAATGTTATAATATCGTGAAATTCTTGATCGTTGCGTTTTTTCAAACAATGAATAGCTGCCGATAAATCGCCACAACGTAAACAATAATAGACCATTGGCCATAACGGACGACCGTCTATTTTATCGTCTTTTAAGCCGGAATATTCGCCTTGGAGGCGTACACCGACAAAACTGCGGACTAATGGATAAGTACCAGGAATTCCACCTAACATCGCTATTGATAGATTCTCGGTAATTATATTATTCATATAAGTTTTATAACGGTCTTCTAAATAACGTTTAGCTTGTTTAACTAAAATGTTGATCATTTGTGGCGAGTATCGATTCTTGATAACATCCTCTGTTTGTAGCAATGATGGCAAATTGGTCATATACTTCATTATTTCCCACATTTCCTTAACTTTCTATAAACGAATATTAGTGTTAATTGTAGAGGATTGAAAATTATTTGAAAAATTACAGCATCTTTAACATCATTGGCTAGAGTGTTAAAAATATTAATAAGATTCGGTTTTTGCATACTGTGCGCAATTAACAAATTATAATCCATAATTTTAGCCGCATAAAGTGCCTCAGCTACACCCAAATATGGAGTAATCTCTATCGGTCGTTCCATTATAATTGACGAGTGTTTACCGACTTCAACAAATGCACCAGACGGACCAATCATTGAATTCAAAATTTTCCTCTTCTCCTGTTTCCATTCACCGGTTTGATGCTCCCAAGAACAATCAGTGATAGTTTTCATACACTATAAATTTCATAATTATTAACGCTCAATATGAAAGTACCGAATTAGAACCTTATTGAAACTATTCTCAAAAACACTCAAGATACAATTTTGGATTTCATTCTGTAAAATACCGACAGTATCAACATCTTCAACCGGCTCGACTGATTCGAATGTACGTTTAGTGCTGATTGAGTCTAATTTTTGTATAATTTTGGGTAAATCTACACCCTTCGAACCTAATAGTAAGTTCCTACAATACAATAATGCTAGAAATTTGAAATAATTGTTAATTGAAATGTACGCTTGGATATCTTTAGCTCCGGTCTGGGCGACTTTCGTGTACAAATCACTGGAAGCTTCCAATACTTGACGGATTGAACGATCTACTTTTGGTAATTCTTTCGAACCACCGATATCGACGGTAATTTTTTCAGCTTCTTGTAAAAGTTCAGAGAAATCCGACATTGTAGCCGTCTGTAAACAAATTGAGGTTATGTCGAAACACACCGAAAAATATCAATTCGTCATTTTTTAAATGTAGGCCATTGATTGACAGAAATTCAACAATTCTTACCTTATATTTTACTACAATATAGATTTTCACAACAATAACGGTTAATTCAATAAAATACCGCCAAGTATAACAATAGTAAATTGAGGTTATGTATTTATGACGTAAATGAAGTGTTGCCAACACTGTAGTAATTAAAACTAAAACTACATTCATAAATTTGATAAAGTATGCAACAAAAAATACAAATTTGCAGCGCCAAATTTAAAAATTATGTTTTCAAATCGCTCGTTTTCTGAAAATTCAAAATTGTTGAATAGAAAAGTAATAAATATGCTTCTTTCCACACCACCTGTGAGATAAAGCACAAGGCGCACTTTTTTATAGTGGTATCCCCTGTAGGCCTAATCCACTATAGTAATGGGTATATCCATCCTACACAATAATTATTTGGAACAAAGTAAAAATTGATTGGTTATGAAGTTATTGTCACCGTCATACATTGCACAGTTAGTGATGGAGACAATGTATCATTGTCACAATAATAATCTCAAACAATCAACGATGAAGTTCAGGAGCCATCGTTGCAATCTTTCGCTCCGGATACCTCTCAATCCAGATTTAATTGTATCCAGAATACCACTGACAATATTTAGGGGAAAAAGACGATTAAGATTTTTTTTGTAATCACAGAAAATCGTTATTCGTTGATTTGATAAGGCCTACAAAACCCACGATGATAATGAGGAGAGTTAATGGAGAAAAATGGCGAGTTCCTTATTCATAATCAGAGAAAATCGTTGTTCCAAAAGTGCCTAATAAGTTTTGTGTATGTCGATCTCCCTAACAAGTACCTAACAAGTTCCCTATTCGCCTATTGAGTCCCTACAATCGCGTATTATTGATTACCAAACCAAAGTTTCCTATTTTATACCCCGTTTTTAATTGTAAAATTGTAATTTGAGATATCCCGACTTCGAATTTAAATTGATAAAGATTTCAGAATCAAAAAAGTACTTACCCCACCGCTACAACGCCTCCTGTCCCTCGCTGTTCAGACCTACTGGAATCAGACAGAAAAAAAAACGTTAGTAATTGAAAAATAATTCAACTTGAGAGATTATTTTTATTATTTCAACTTACCCTTTCGTTGACTTCTTATCGTCCAAATCCAAGCGATGACTTAGCCCCTCCGTTCAGGTTGGCACCAACACTAGCACTAACACTTTAGTGTAAACATGCACGTAAATTTATTGTTAAAATTAAGAAATGTAAGCACCAACACTTTGTTTTAAAAATTCCGAGAATTTATTATTAAATTAAGCAAAACAACCGATTTCTCGACCGATCATTATTCTCTTGTTGTATTGTTATCGAAAATTAGAAAAAAAGTTGTTTGGCCGTACGTACAGGAGTACGTAACTTGTAATGGTGTCGCAAAAAACAAGATAACTTGAAAGTGTTAGTTTACGTAACGCTAAAATTATAAAACTATAGAATATTGTAGATTTTGTAATTAATAAATTTAAATATAATGTTTAAATATTTTGTAATTAGAGTGATTTCTACCAAATTTCCAGGTCTAAATAGTTTGAAAATTGGGTAAGTGTTGAATATTTTCTCGTCTCTATAGGGAAAGCTCTATCCACTTAATTCAACTATTTTTACATAGAGGACGCAACATTAATCCACCATTATTGATTTTTATAAATGTTTAACTGCTTGCATATCCAAATACAACAATGTAGCCATATAAAATGCTCAAAATATCGTTTTAAATTTTATTATTTGTATTAAAAATTTCTGGTACTTTGATAATTAATTGGCTAAAAAAGTAGTCTGCATTGTACACAATTTTCGAAAATAATAATGAAAGCTATTAAAGAAAAACAGGACACTTTCTTGAAACAAAAATGCTCCTTCATCGATATTCCGATGATAAACCCTACGAAATTCTCTGTTCAGATGGAAAATCTTTGCAGTTCAAGCACATTTAATCAGCCAAGAAGCTCACAATAGTGTTGGAGCTTTTGAAAATGTTGAAAGGTGAATACCCTTACAAGATTCAATTCAGGAATAGTTTACTCGCAGAAGTGGTGGTTTTCATGAAGACAAATATCAACCTTCATTTAGTCAGAACTAAATTCCATCTAATTATAAAGCATTCAGAAGAGAAAATTAGGGAAATTTGAGGTAACAAAAAGTGTCTTCATTAAATTGGTAGCTAATATTAATCTTATCAGTTATAAGGAATTTGTGGCAAAATTGAGAATTTCAAATTGGAAAACGTTGTAAAGATTCGATTTTTCCAATCATAAACTTTTATTGTAAATAGTTACCCAGACAAAAAAGGATGCCTGAAAAACTGAGATTGGATAAAACTGAAACCGTGTGGAAAATGTATTGTAAATTATTCCAATATTAAATTCTTCACACTTGTGTAAACTGATCAAAATATTTTCTATGGAAATTCATCATTGGAATTGCTTTAATTGTATCTTTATTGTTTTATTTTTGACAATAGAAAACGTGACATATTTCTTAGATAATACTGATAATTAATTCATGCTAGGTGCAGCAATAATAAAATACTGACGCTGAGATATTACGGCGTCCATGAGCCTTATCAGCTTTCTGTATCGACGAATAGAATATTTAAATAACTAATATTTTTATTTTGCTAATGGATTAGAAATTATTATCGAGAAGTAATCTGAAAGTATCGGATTTGCTTTGCGGATTCATGATTGAATTATCGTTTATCATTTTAGCGTAAATTTATTGAACAATCTCATTTGAAGATAATTAATTAATTGTAATTTTGCGATTTTCCGTTGAAGATTTTAACGAATTTTCCGTTTCACTGTACGAAAAAATTGTTTTTTGATTGAATTGGAAATTCAATTTCAGCTATTTAAATCAAATTATTTGGAAAAAAATCAAACAAACAAAAATAAGAACTAATAAATCATTCAAAGCTTTATCAATGCAAAAATTGGGTAAAATGTAATTAACGTTAGTATAGAAATAGACAGACGGATGCGCGGTTACCCTCAATTACGATTACATGCGGTTTGATCAATAAAAGATATAAATTCACCCTTATGGACTAAAAAATGGCTAAAATCATCAACGTTCTATAAGATGCTTTTCTTTATTCAAAGTAATAACTATGGGGAAAATCAATTGAATCGGAAACCGGTAGAAAATCTCGTTTAATTGGAACTAACTTATATTAGTTTGTTTCAATCATCGGATTAACGTTTTCAGAAAAAGTTAATTTAATTCAGCTGAAACATTTCTCAATATTGAGTCGTTCGTGTGTAACATTGAGCAATGTTTACAATCTATTGTTGTCAATGAAACAATAACGGAGTTTCAAATAGGATCAGACAGAAATGAGGAAATAAACTGATGATGATTATGTCTAGTTTTCCTGCTCAATCTACTCATGCATTGCGAATTTTACAATTATCAGTTATGTAATGCAGAAATTACATCTCAAATAACATATTTATCTTTACAGTAAAACAATTATATCTTTGAGGAAATTGGATACAACGCAATTTCTACAACAAAACAATATTAAAAATGATTAACAATATTTGTTGATTATTATAATTGTGTTGCTATAATTCGTTGAACTGATTTTCCAGATTAAGATAAACGATTTGATTATAAAATGGAAAGGGTCGCAACTAGAATCGGTTAGGCTCCGGGCGATTACAATTTATGGACAATTCCGATAATAATGGAGAGCAATTTTGTTTTTACGATTCATTAATAATCTACAAAGTTGATATAGAAAGCTTTAATTGCTGAAAAATTGATGATCTAGGCGAACTCTAGCTGAAATCCTAGATTAAAATGAATTATTTAGAAAATTTTCCTATTTCGGTGATCAATTTAGCATGGATTTAGAATAATGCCGAGTTGAGGCTTTCTTTCATTGAACCCTTTTTACGGTAAAATAGCGAAAATTGTAGAATTCAGTTCTTGTTTACGACTCAATATTCCCCCAGAGAACCCTCAAGTGTCACTAATAATTACCAAACAATGAACTTTAATTTCTAATCGTTGTAATTAAAGTGGATCATCGATGCAATTCGGTTGTTAATCAGAATAAGTGCCAATGAACAAAGGTTATTACAAAACAATAAAAAATTTAATAATTTAATAAATTGTTTATTTGATTTATAAAATATAGAGATAGTTGGCAAATTTTACACTTTTATTTATCTTTATTGCTTAATCTTCAGCAGCTGCCGCCGTCATGAAAATGTCAAGTTTAATTTCATTACAGTATTCCTTACTGTACCTTACAGTGGAGGTGTATTCCAATTAGATAAAATTACAGTCAAACAACGTGATTTAATTAGAATTCTATAATGTAAATTGAGTGCAACTATTTAAATTATAGTCAAAATGTTAAACTAGAACTTGAAGCGTAAAATCAGTAATATGTCAGCGTATCTACCATTTATAACGATAATAGCAGACATTTCCAACAATAATGTTGAGTTGTTTAATCGACTTGAACCACTAATTGATAATAAGAACAATAAATTCTCTTAAAGGTCATCTTATCAATCATATTGTTACAAGCCTGATGGAGATGCTATAAGACCACCAAGCTATAATGGAATTATAATGTGAAGATGTTGATAATTTTGTCACGAATTCTACACAATTACAAATTTTATCTGAAGTCTGCACACGAACTGCGTCTAGTTAATCTCCCGGTTCATTATGCCAATGAGGGGATGATTGTGTTCTGTAATTCTATTACTTATTCTTTCCCCAATATAGATGTAATTATCAAAATGTATATCATTAACATTATAATCGCTTCGAATAAAGTCAAATTTATGAGAGAAATGTTCATCAGCGGATGAAATTGTGGAGCTACTTCCAAAGTAATCTGACACAGTTCAAGTACCGCCTACGGGCAATTCTTACTTTTTCGATGAAATTCAAGTGTAACGTTGGATTGAAGGGCTGCAGAATCCCCTCGTCTAACGATTAAACAGACTTTAATGTTTATCTCTGCCAGTAAATTTTACGGGATTTAAGGAAATTTTCACAAGACACGCAGCTTTAGATACGGCGGGAGATATGGCAAATGACAATCGTGGAAATATTTCTAACATCCAATTTTTTATAAATAATTCCCCCGATAATCCTCTTGTAACAAAAAATGTTCTATTCGCCGGTACATGGGAACTGTGTAACGAGAAAATCCCCCAAAAAGTCCATGAAACTCTAATTGTCTGGACAATAAGAGTAATTTTTCACGTCACGTATTGGTTAATATAAATCCCGGATATAATCGAGATTAAAAATAATATCCCGCATACAGGTAGCAAATGAAACATGACAGATTTCGGGCGAACATAGTCGATAAAAACCTTCCAACGAGGAAAACTCGATTTATTTCAAACACATTTTAAATGGAAATGAAATATTAACAACAGTCCATTATAAATGAAATATAAATGGAAAATTCTCATACTGAACCAAAAAAAAGACAAATAAAAACATAATTTAAGTACTCGATTTTATCGATAATGTTTTCAACTGGGAATAATCGGATTTTTTCATAAAATTCTACTGAAATTACAATTACTTGTCGACTCTCCAATAATTTTTATTCAATTTTTGAATAACTAAAGTTGCCTTGTAGAATTTCAGCGTCTCGTCAAATTTCCAAATGGAATCAATTGAAACCGATATCAAATTCATACTCTGTTAAAATTGTTGTTTATAATTAATTTGAAGTATTATTAAACTGTGTATAATTCCGAAATTATCATCAAATATTATTTATCGATTATAAGCAATCGATAAACTCCAATTCCAATTAATCATCCAGCTCTTCGGCTCGCCCTTTTCGTCTCCAACGAAATTATCGATTTAAAAAAGACGACAATACTGACAATAGCGATTCGCTTGACGAATACTTCCAAGTTGCAACTTCTTCTTCACTAATTAGTAACACAAAGTGTACTTTAAAAGCGTCAATATGCACAATGTAGAACTTTCGTTGCTTTAATAAAAAAACCTTTAGATTGAATTATCCAATTTCAATCGTCATATCACAATAATACAGGCGCGATTCTGTCCAATATTTGAATAGAAGGCAAAATATCAACGAAACTTTCCAACGATATCAGTTAATGAATAAAAACCGGCTAGGGATCTAATAAATGACGTAAAAAGGGGCAGTTTTTAGATAAGGGAGGCATTACAGGCACAGGTGTCCGGCAACTCTACAACTTTTCGAGTACATCAAACATTAAAACCTCCATCACGGTGAGCTATTTGTCCTTATATTGTTATCAGTTTTATATTAGTATTGATTTAGAATTGAAAGCTTTATAGATGCTGATGCAGGGGTTAATCAATCAAACGTCCAATAAACGATCGTGATAAGGATCAGGCTGGAGATTTAAAAATTACTTTCCAAACTGTAGATCACGACCTTAACGTGGGTCACGAATCCTTATCAAGAGGCTAGATGAGAGTATCAATTTTATAAACAAGGGCGGAATTATTGTAGAAACCGAATGAATCTGACTGAAAATAGTCGGAGTTGAATTTTCTAACAATTCGTTGGATTATCGCCGGTTATCGACGTTTCTCCCACACATTTATGTTTACAGCCTCGCTAACGGTGTTCTTATCATAATTCTTGACGTTTGTCAAGACAACCGGATTAAATTGAGATACATTGAAGCGGCCGGAATTGAAACAGAATAACGAATTTTCAAGTTTATTTTCCCTTAATTTAGAATATTAATTGGGGGTTTTAATAAGAAATAACAATGATTAAAAGCTCGCCGAAGAGGATTGTAATTTTCCGGAATATTGCACAATTTTGTTGAAATACAATTGAGTTATGTCCATTTTAAATCGATAATTGAGATTTATAAGCTTCTAGTTTTTTTAGTTGTAGCTGTTCGAAGCTTTTTCTCCAATGGCATTGAAAATATCAATCACAATTCTCGTATGGAGTTGAATACTAACGAATTGTACTATGAAAATGGGGTTAAAACTGGAAATAAATCGATGGCGTGGAAAATGGTACAGCAGGTCAAGTTCTCAGTGATATTCCTATCGAATTATGACTTCGAGGGAGTTTGTATTGTTCGAACCGATCCCCCTACACAGATTACAGCTTATCATGTTGTTATCATTTCAAAATACTTGAAAATTGTGAATTTTAATTGAAATTGAATTCTAACAATAAATGAAGTGGGTAATTATTGTTTTGCGAAATAGCAGGGAAAACTAGTGGAAAAATGTATTGTTTTCTTTTTAAACTCGATAGAAAAAATCCAACACGCGTTGTTGTAGCTGCTAATCAAAATTTATCACAGATTAAATTGAATTAGAGATAGATAGGTAAACACAAATATGTATACATACAATTTTAAACGATAAACGATAATACGTGACTAATTATTAACGATTTTATCAATGTGGAAATTTTAGATTAATTATTTATATTTAATTGAAGATTATTTTAAATAAAACAAGGTCATAAATTCGTTGGCAGGTTCATTAGCTGCCATGGTAAATGCACTTGTACTACCAATTTAATTCGAAATTAGAATAAAGTAATGAGAATAATTGCAAATAAAACGGATTCAAACGAAATTGATAACATAAAATTATTTAATAGTGCTATTATTGAATCGAAATCCCTATTAAGTATAAACGAATCAAATTTACAAATCACGAAACAATGAAATCATCAGAAATTAATTTTTGTACTATGTACCCAAAATTATTGTAAATTAAAATTGGAGAAAACCTCTGTTTCGGTACATAAACCCATCATCACACGTATTATTCATCTATTGATACCGGCCAGTGTATTCATTCTAAGATTATCAACTTCATTTGAACTTTGTAACGACCAAAGTATTAGAAGATAATAAAGTTTATAAAATACACACGACAATTGTGAAACACATCTCAGTAGTCTGTCAGGCATTTAACCGCAAAGTTTAAAATTTAAACCGATAATTAATTAGTTAATTGAATTGATAATGGCACCACCGTTCGAATTGGATCGTTCGCCGATCAGTGAGGAGACCCGACAAATTGCTGAAAAAGAATTGAGGGAGACGCCTGAAGTTGTACAAGCCGCCTTGAAAGAACTACGTGAGCTTTTAGCGCAAGATAAGACCATCTATTTCAAAGATGACGATGAAACTTTGATTATTTTCCTGCGGCCGTGCAAATTCTACGCCAAAAGCGCCTATGAATTGGTAAGATTTATCCAGTTTTACAAACCCTTATTTACAGTATTCGTTGAGTTTTGCTTAATTTATACAATTGTTATCGGTTACGAATAATAAACGAAAACATGACTTGACCTGTGCAAAATTGATAAAATTTCTTATAAATTTCCATAAATTTATAATTAACCCTGTATATTCGATTTTCTACCGTTTATTGGTTTCTAAAATTGTACATCTTATCAAGTTGAAATTCTCCGCGTGCACAATTAATTCGAATTTATCAGCAGAGGTCACGCCCATTATCTGCAAGAATCTAAAACGGTTACAAGATTGTTGTTTTAATTTTAGATGAAGCGAATTGCCGAGTTTAAGGAGAAACATAAGGAACTATTGGAGAATCTTCTGCCATCCGATGAGAAAGAGGCATTCACTAATCACAATGTTGTTAATGTTTTAACGAATCGCGACGATAAAGGCCGGCGTGTGCTTTTAGTAAATGTTGGCGGTATGTTTCGATGAATTTTTCAAATTTCCTTCCAACATTATCGATTTCTATTTCAATTAGGCTCATGGGATACGTCGAAAGTAACAGCGGATCAACTATTTCGTATATTCTATTTGATCCACGAAGCGGCCGTATTGGAGCCGGAGACGCAAGTTCGGGGGGTTGTTGTTATTATGGATTTCGATAATTTATCATTGAAACAAGTTGCGGCTTTAACGCCGTCATTTAGTATGCGTTTACTTAGTTTTATACAGGACGCTATGCCGTTACGGCTTAAAGAAGTCCACATGGTGAAACAGCCGTTTATTTTCAAAATGGTTTGGCAAATTTTCAAGCCTTTCATCCGCGAAAAACTAAAGAGCAGGGTAGGTTTTTAATAATTCAATCGCATTTCGTATTAATTTCGTAAATTAATTACAGATCCAATTCCACGGTAGTAAAATGGCTAGTTTACATAAATACATTAAACCGTCCCATTTGCCCAAAGATTATGATGGGGAATTGCCGAAAATCGATTATACTGGCGCTGATTGGTATCCGGTTATCGACAATTATATTGATCACATTAAGACTTGGAATTCCTTTGGGCTTGTTAAGAACGCCTAAAAGGCAATTATTGAGCGAATATTTCGCCATAATATAAGTATTGATATTTTTGAAATCCTGACAATTAGCTATTTTTCCATGATATTTGTGATTAAATCAAACTTTTTAAACTAGTATCGACTTTGATTTCACCTTGATTTTGGTAAGCGATCGCCGCACAGTCTGGAAGCTCCACCGGCTCGAATTGAAACTGGAATTTTGTTTTATTCTTTTGAACTATTGAGCTTCTTGCGGCTCAATCAATTCACAATTCAACCGATTGATTCCAATTTATTTGGCTAAAAATTCTATTTGGATATTACATGGTGATGATGGCACATTATTGGTATATAAATTTGTGCGCATGTCGCCTTTTCCAACTGGGGGATGATATTGAAATGGTCCGGGTGTGAGAAACTCCGGGTAGTGAGCTTTTCCCATTCGTACCGGTCCGGCGCTTTCATCCCCTTAAAAAACAAATCGATAATACTTATGCGTGATACCTCAGGTTATGTGCGGTATTATTATTACTATTACAACAATTCACGTTAAATCTGAGATCGGACTTGGTTTTTGAAATTTCCATGAGACTTGTGCAAATGATTGTGGTTTTAATTTGTTGAATTTTACCACATAAATTTCTCGTTTTATTTATTTAATGTCGGTTAAACATGCAAAATTTCGTACGGTTAATACGAAAATCGTTAGCGATGCTGAGAAATTGGTTTATTTTTGAAAAGTTTTAATTGTGTTTTAATTGGAATTTCCGGTATGATGGAGGAGCAAAAATCCGAGGGCCAATTGAAGAATTTCTGTTACATTTTTAATACGTTCCGTGATGCATCTCTAGAGAAATTATACCAAAATTTTAGTGTGCGCCAAAAACGCGCCGGCTTAGAATGTTTTGTAATTACAGCAATATTATTTGATATTTACATGTTAGCTGTACCAAGTAATGAAAGTCCGATAGTATTCGGTGTAATTTCCGCTTTTCTAGTATTAAATTGTGGCTTATTGTTTTGGTGTCGGAAGAATTTCCAAAATAAACGATTGTGGTTGATAGCGCCGCATATAGCATTCCATATAGCTAACGGCCAAATCTTGTGCGGTTTTGTATTGGAACGCGACGAAGTTATATCAAGAGACAGTTTAGGATGGTTCCTTCTATTAACTTATCTAATTTACGTTACGTTACCTTTGCGTTTAATTTGGTGTGCACTTTTGAGTATCGCCACATCTATATCGTACATGACACTGCTAAGGGCTATATCAGAACACCACCAACAATTCACCAAAGAGGTATTTTAATTGTGAGCTTTCATACAAATTGGAGATTACGTATCTAACACAAACTGAGATCAAGTCATTAGTTTTCAATTATATTTGTCATCTTAATTGGATCACATATATTGCATACATGTTGACAAGTCGAAATTAGCCATTAAGCGAACGAATTGATAACGATAGAATTTCATCAACAAAATCTATCTAAAAATAAATCTACTAGGAATTGGAAGGCAACTTTTCGCTACAATATTCATGCTAATATTTCTCAGGTGAAACCGTAATTTTCTCTAAAGCCCCGGCGACGATTCAAATCAAGATGCAAATTTGTTTGAATAACACACATTCGACTGTTAGTGTTGCCGCAATTTCCACAACTAGACCTTGGGAGTATATTAATTAGAAATAATAGCGTGAATTTTCTCTTCTGGAATTAATCGATAATTTGTAACCTTAGTTCGTATTCAATGTTCGTTTTCCTTTTCTTTTGAGATCAATACAACAATATTTGATTCAATAATTCTTGCATTATTCATTCAAATACACATCAAATTTTCAACGTACTTCCCAAAATAGACGACTAATTTGCATACTAATAAAATCCTAAAATAAGAACGGATTCGTTGGGTTTTCAATTTTCAGCAAATTGCAAACAGCATCCTCCTGCTAACGGCCAATATACTCGGCTTAACTTCGTTTCTAGTTGAAGATATTCAACAACGCCGTGCTTTCCTGGAAACTAGACAATCATTGGAAATGAAATTAGTAATCGAAGAACAAAGTACCGAACAGGTTAATTTCAATTACAATAATTGATTTTATTCTTTGAATGTCGTATTGAATTTCAATTTATAGGAACGTTTATTGCTATCGGTATTACCCGAACATGTAGCTGTACAAATGCGACAGGATTTAGATCGTGTTGATAGTCAATTTAAAAAAATTTACATGAGCCGACACGAGAACGTCAGGTATTTGTTATCATAATAATGAGAATGCATAGGAGCTTGAGAAAAACCTATAAATTTTAAATTATTTCCACTAGTATCTTATATGCTGACATCGTTGGATTCACTGCGATTTCGTCGACGTACTCCGCCCAAGATTTAGTTAAAATGTTAAACGATCTATTCGCTAGATTTGACAAACTCGCTGAAGTAAGTTCCGATGAAATTGTCTTGTTTGATTTGTGTTTTATTAGAATAATTTTAGAAATATCAACAATTACGAATTAAAATCTTGGGTGATTGTTACTATTGTATTAGTGGTGCTCCAGTTGAACGTCCCGATCATGCTGTTTTGTGCGTCCATATGGGCTTATCGATGGTAAAAGCTATAAAGTACGTATTTGAATTGATTGAACTTTGTTTTATTTCCTCTTATTTAAATGCAAAACAGATCCAACTGTCTCGTTTAATAAACTTCCAACTTGTTTGAATATAATCAACTTTTAAAACTAGTTTAATTTTGGTGGAGGCGCCGGGTCGAGCCTCTCTCATTTCTCTTTCAATTGATTTTATTCTAGATACGTTCAAGAAACGTGCAATTCCCCAGTCGATATGCGAGTTGGTATTCATACAGGTGCTGTATTGGCTGGTGTTTTGGGTCAGCGACAATGGCAATTCGATGTATATTCAAAAGATGTCGAGCTGGCCAACAAAATGGAAAGTAGCGGAAAAGCTGGGTAATCAACTTACAACGAAAACCGACTAATTTTAGAACGTATTATTGAATTGCAGCCGTGTTCATATATCGGCAACAACTTTATCCTATTTGAACGGGGAATTTCAAGTCGAGCCAGCATATGGTGAGAAACGTGATGAAGCTCTACGGATTGCCGGATTGAAGACGTATTTTATCGTGAAAGTATTGAAACCGGTTAGTTTTCCTCTATTGCATTTCCATTTGTAATTCACACCTTTTTTTCTTTGATTTGAATTTCTATAAAGTTCCAACCATCTGGACAAGACGTTCAAAACGGCGGCGGCGGAATATTGGAAGATATCGCCGATATTCTCGATGGGAAAGAGGAGGCTTCGGTAAAATTCCATTAAAATCACAAAAAGACTAATTTACTTTTATTCTCTTTTCATCTGCATTTCACACAAAATAATAATAAAGGAAAACAAAGTAAGATCCCGGCAAGATTCGACAGATTTTAAAGCACGGCTCAGGACCGAGCTTGTGAATCGTGACGGTCACAGGTTGTTTTCTTTCATTTACAGTAGAATTGATTTGATTTTAACCAAAATAAAAATATTTACAGAGAATTAGAAAAAAATACAAAGTTTCTAACACAAAGCTTTCTCGATGAAAGGAAAGAACGATCGTATCAACAACGAGTAAAAAAATTCTCCAGCATCATTCTATTGATGTTGGTGTTGGTTCGGCTATCAACAGCTGCTATAAGTTTCCTTATTCTACCAAAATTTATGACTTTAAATATTGTTTATTATTTTGAAAATTCAATATTCATTTTAATAGCTGGTATCATTCTATCGTTGGAATATTCAGCGCAATATTCATTGGTAAGAATACCAACGCGCTTATCTTGATCTTGATCGCGATCTCTTCAATTTTTATAAACGATTTTTATTAAACAGCGAAACGGAGCGACTAATCTTCTAAAGTAGAATTTCGAATCGATTCCTCCAGCTCATCGCTGGAGATTGTTCGATGACTGTTGAATAACCGGAATAAATCCTGATACGTTTATCACTGAATTGAGTTATCAATAGTAACGTCCTTGAGGTTTCATATAGTTCCGATAAAATTAAGGACGAATCAATCCAGAACCGTACTAATAGAGTTTTGTTGATGTTTTTATAGAAACACTCACAAGAAATCTGACATGATTGGCTTTTAAGAGCTTAAATAAAATCAGAACATTTGCCACGTTGTGTTTTTAATTAAATTGCTGATTACTCTGCCACCAGACGCTAAAATTTCCGTATTTTTACCCTATAAAACGGGAATATTTAGATTTGAATTTAATGTGAAAATAGGGTTGGGGATAAAACTATTTTAGTCTCTTCAATTTTTTAGAAATTGACTTAAGGGTTTATTTTTATACGAATGACAAACTTTAAATTGCTTCTCAAGCAATAATAGGAGATTTTCCTGTTCCTGACTCGACCGTATTGTTTTCTATTGCTTTTGACTATAAAATAATGTCAATTTAATTGCGACTTCCTTTAATGAGGGACGAGACAATAAAATTTAGTTTAGACAAAATTGGCAATCCAACCACTGTAAAATAAAGGATTGTTGGTTTATAATTCATAGCCAATACTACAATTTTTTACGCTTCGTAGTATCTATGAAATAATTTAACGAGGACAAAAGCCCCAGTTGCACTAATCTAATTATAACGCAACTATAATCTCAACTACAAATACAGGTTTGAGTTTCTTGATAACAGAAGTTTATTAATTTTAATTAGCGTGTAATTATCATGGAACGTTGATACTTTTTCGCGTCAAAAACTGCATCTATTTTCAAATCAACCATCAATATTTGAGATTAATTAACGATAAGAAGTTGAGACGATCAATAAAACTTAATTAAACGTCAATGTGTCAAGTTCGAGTGGAATTTACAGATTTATAGAAATTGGAAGATAACGATCAAGATTTTCTTAGTTTCGATTATTGCTTATTGTTCAACGAATTTTCAGTCGAAATGTTGTGAAATCAAAGAATCTGCGATAGTAAGAATGATATTATTTGTGATTACTATGTTAATATTGGCTGTAATTAATATATTAACTTCGGTACGTTTGACTGATTTTAATTTGGAAATTATCGAGATTGATTATCTTGTTTTAGGTCTCTTGCGCACAATTTTCCTCGCCCCTTGAAACAACAGCATCACCAATAAATTGCTCAATAATTAATGATATGGACTCATATTGCCTCTATCCGTCATATTTTAGTTATTTTGCGTTATTAATTTTAATAGCTTCCTCATTACCCGTATGTTTATCTTATATTTGGACATCAACGTTCCTTTTTAAGATTGCTCTAGCGCAAATTATCGTCAATTTATTTATTTTGGATACAAGTCTAGAGTGTGAAGAAATGCGTAAATATCCAATAAGGTATTTTTGTGATAATTATAAATTCTTCATTGCTATATTATTTGTTAATTCAGGATAGCTAAAGGGAAATATACATTATCAATCCTGCTGTTAACAGCCACAATAGCTCTAACAATTTTATCACGACATGTGAGTTTTATTGTTGGTAATTTAGAAAAAATAGTCGCCGATAACGTGAGTATTTATTTAATTTCAGATGGAACAAGTTGCTAGAGTTTTGTATTTGTGGCGTTGTGAAGTTGAAGAACAAAGAGATTTCGCTGAAGATATGCGCCGTCGAAATGAGGCATTAGTTTACAATATTTTACCACCCCATGTTGCTGCCCATTTTATGGGCAACCGGAATCGTCAACACGATGAATTATATTCACAAAGTTATGCCGAAGTCGGTGTATTATTTGCATCAATGCCGAACTTTTCTGATTTTTATTCAGAAGAAACTGTAAACAATCAAGGCTTAGAATGTTTGCGGTTTCTAAATGAGGTCATTTCCGATTTTGATGCAGTAAACGGTTTTTTAAATATTATTTTATCCAGCAATAACAATTCTAATTTCAGCTACTTGAATTACCCCAATTTCAAAATGTTATTAAAATCAAGACAATCGGCTCAACGTATATGGCAGCTAGCGGCCTAAATTCAACCAAACAATTTAAAGTAACTTTTTTCAATGAATTCATGAATATTTTAATAGGAAATTTAAATTACAGCCAGATGACCCCATAGTAGAACGATGGGCCCATTTAGCCCTACTTGTAGAATTTGCATTAGAATTGAAAAAGGCCTTGCAAAGCATCAACGAACAAAGTTTCAATCATTTCGTGTTAAAACTCGGCATCAATCATGGACCTATCACGGCTGGCGTCATCGGCGCTAGGAAGCCCCATTACGATATTTGGGGCAATACGGTCAATGTTGCCTCACGAATGGAGAGTACCGGCAAAGCTGGATGCATACAAGTGAGTCCACTTTCACTATTTTCAAGTAATCTGAAACTAAAATTAACAACTATGTGTTTTTTAAGACAGATATTCAATTACTAATCAATGACTTTCTATTCTCAGAAAGATTATCCGATAGTTTTATTTTGTTTTATATAAACAATTTCGCTTTCTAGTTATAAACAGGATTCTTTGCCGGATAATTTTGATAGCACGAATTTTGCACAGTAAATTCCCCATTTTGCAAGTAAAATCTACCGTTCTCTAAATCAAATTCATCCCTTGCAGCGCTTCCACATAAATTTTAGAATAACATCAACAAAACCTTAATTCTGCCAAAAGGTTTAGCACCCATTTGGGGTTACCTAACAATCAAAAAAGGGTGAATTTGGAGGGCAAAATCCGCATAGAGAATCCTATTAATTCAATTTGCATATAATTAGGTGACGGAGGAGACCTGCGAGATTCTGCAGAATTTCGGTTACAAATTCGAACAACGCGGCCTAGTTGCCGTAAAAGGCAAAGGCCAATTGATGACCTATTATCTGATGGAGAAAGCTGGTAAAATAACGCCACCAACGGCACCAGTTTCGCCAATATTGGGTGGCAGTTCGGCTGCCATGGAGACGGTGAATGAAGAAGACGAATCGCACGACAGTTTAACGTCAAAATCTGAAGAAAAAACCGTAATTGAATGCAGCAATAACGATAGCAGTAACAGTACGCAGAATTTTACAAATGATGATATGGAAACATGCGGACAGAATTTTAATGATAAAGAAGCGGAGCCTTTGCTGCATGATTAAAAATTATTTGATTATTTCATAAAATCGTGGGTCCACTTTGTTATAGAGTCTATCATTTAATTATTGGAGAGATTTATCTAAAAACGTGTGATAAAGATTGGGTAATGTGTTTATTTTGATAAATTTATTTTTGGGAATGGACTATCTTTATTTTTCAATCAACTAATAGATAAATCATTAAGTAAATTAGATTATCAATCGAAATAAACAAGTAAATAGAACATTGTGTACGTGTAGAAATAATAGAGAGACGTTGATGTTATCAACAAATACGCACATAATTGTTGAAATTAAAATTTCTGTTCAAATTCGATGAATAAAAGCGTAGACTGAAATACAATAAATTATTTTGTAGTCGTTCTAACAGATTTGCAATTATTTTGTGATTATTGAAGCTAAAAATATAAATGTCTTCTTCCAACAATCTAATGATAATCAATCTAATATGCTGCATAATAGCGAAAATTACGCCTATCTTGTGTAAAAAAATGGAATTTATTTCGTTCGTTAATCAGTGTAGGATAATTGCTGTGTAGCAGGATATTATAATGTATTCAAATTAAATAAACTTGTTTTTGTAGAATTATCCATTGTTTATTATTTTGTATCAACAATTTAAATATCTAAAGAATAAATTTCGATAAAGTAAGTTCAATCACGAGCCAAATTTCAACGATTTCAGTCAACTTAAGTTAAGGTCACTTATTGTTTTTTATCACCATCATCCTCCTTATAGCCTAACGATTTCAATTCATTTACAACTTTCTGATTGCCACGAAGGTTCGTAATCCAATCTTTATAATTGTTATCCGATTGTACGCCACCGTACCGTTTCGGTAGATATTTCGGATCGATATGTTGGTGTAAACTCTCCAAATTGTCGCCATGGAAAAAGATTCGTTCTTGCATCAAACGATTCAAAAACGGCTTCAATAGATTGTACATTACATCAAAGACGTACGATTGGTTTAGAATGTGCACAGCGTGGATTCGGTACGGTATAGCCGACTGGAAAATTTAATTTGTTCATCGCAGAATTCGGTTTCGTTTGGGGTACTTACGACCATTATTTGGAAAACAGTCCGCGCCACTTTCGGGGTGAAGTACAGGGCTTGCTGCATGGTGAGATCTTTGAAATCGAAGATGCAGATACCGCCCAAAATTTGCGTGCTCTCTTCCAAAATTGCAATCTCCAATAGCGCTACTGTTGTTTGGAATAGTTGATCGACTGTATAATTTTCGGGTTTCCATTGGGCAGCCCGATATAACACCATACGTCTACCTGTATTTTCGCGATATGGGGGTACTACCAGAATATTCTCGTCGCCAATTTTCGACAATTCCATCAAATTGACGTCGTAAAAATGCGGATTCTCCTCACGAAATTCGTGGTATCTGACAAACTATAAGGGAATTATTTATGGTGTGATTAAATTGTGTTTTTGATACTACCAATCTATGGGCTAATTTGACAATAAAATGACGAGCCCGCAGGAAACGCAACAGGAAAGCATCATCGGTGCGATATGGAGTACATTCACCTTTTGCTATAAAAAAATGGTAAAAATTAGAGAGTAATTTGTGGATATTTCGGAATTTTTACCATAAATCATATCACGCAACTCTTCAATCAATAAGTACTTATTGTCTGGATCTTCATTGATGTTCGTTTTGGCCCATTCCAGTAACTCCTCAGAGGGCTCGTCCAAATCGAGCTCGTAGGCCATTTTACTTTCCGACAACATTACCCTACAGAAAAAATCCAAATTTAGTCTAGACACGATTTAAATTGCGTCAAATCGAATTACTAAACTTTTGACAAGTTTCAAAATTGTTATGGTTTTTGATTAATTAAAAAAAAAAAAAACTTACAGATGTTTTTGGCAGAATTTGTCAGCGTTCTTTGTTCCGAGTTGTCGTCAATGAAAAATCGCCGTAAATTTCCAATATCAAGGATTGAAAATATTTCTAACGTACAACTTCAAAACAACTCGTAAAATACTGAAAATATAATGCCCATTCACATTTCAATCATATACTGCGACCTTCGCTGCGCAACATCCACTTAAGTCAATCTAGACATGTGTTGATGAATAATAAAATTGATAATACACGAAAAACTGAACAAACAAAACTATTTTCAACAATTTCTAATCGTTATTTAAACGATTATATTGAACATCACTTATTTATAATTTATTCATTGTTGCTGTCGTTTTTTATTATTTTTTTTATCACCATCATTGCACATAATCACAATTTTATTGTTGTTTCTACCTGTATTCGCAGTAAATAGGAAAGTTTCCATAAAAAAAATCACATTTTATTTTCCGTACACGGATTTTGTTGGACTTTTTCTTCTCCATTTCACATACAAACGAATAATGAAGTTACACTTTTTTTCCGACTGTATACACTGCAATAAAAGCGACAATTTTGGGCCAAGGTGAATAGGACGTTAACATCAATGGCTTCTCTTTCTGTCGCTTTAATAATAGAATTGTTTCTTCTCCGATGAATGATTCATTCGGAACGATTCCCTCTACCATTTGTCATATAATTGTCGTAATTGTTAATTAATTATCCGTTTTTTCTCCTTCTCTGAGACTTGTCTACTTTGTTATAAACAAATATTCAGAGTTTTCCTGTAAATTATTCCAATCAAATACCGATAATTCTATTGAACGATAAATTGTTTCTACTTTGAACTGATGATTATGAGATATCAGAATAAAAGCAGGTAGACCTTGAATGAAATAATCTAAACTTACAACCCGGCTCGTATTCTGTAACTGTTCAAACAAAGCCTCTATCCACACTATTCCTAACAAAAAAACGCTACAATAAGTACTTAGAGATGATAGTCGGTGATATTAAATGAGAGACTGCATCTAAGGCTTAGAAAGTTTCTGCAGTAATAATGCCCACAATAATAATTAGCAAGAAACTAGAAGACAATAAGAATATATCAATGTTTAATTGAAAAACACCATTATTTCTATTCTGATGATTACAAAGTTGTTATTAATTGTTTTCTAAAAATAAGTAACAATGCAGAAGATTTTTAACGGTAAAATTAACTCAACTTTCTCAATTCTTGCATTATATGAAACACCGGAAAAAATCTCCAATATTCAATTTGAAATCAACAACAGACAAAATAGGTACTTTCAATCAACAAATAACCAATTCTTTGTTGGCGCACATAATTATCGGTTGTGTTAGGCTGTTTAATTCAAGTTTACTTCCGTTCATGGTCCTAATGTCACGGTTAGTTGAAAGTCGGCTTAATTTGGCGATTATTTCCAAATATTTCCCAATAGTTGACTGTACGATTGCTTCTGTTCTTTGTTAATGGGCTTTTTTGCTATTGACATTTACCAATTGAACCGCATCGAAACACTTGAGGCGCCAGTGCGCAAAATTGCAAAGATTCCATTATTTCACAAGAGTTGAGCAATTCTAACGCGAAAGTAACTTTTTTATATTTTTATAGCAGCGAAGAGATTAGAGTTGATTCGTTTTTAGAGTTGGTTGTTAGAATTTGGCTATCTTGCTGGTGTTATGGTGTAGCGAAATAGCCAAGAAACCTTGAATTCTGATATTAGAGCATATTTGAAAAAAATCCACCTTCTGGAATATCTGCATTTCGAATTAATTGCGTTTTTATTTCTTTTGCATCGTTAAATTATCTACTTTGTTTTACAACAATACCTGCATGTCATAAAACGATTTTTTCGGCTGATTGTTTGTTTATCATTCTTTTGTGAAGATTGCTCTTTGAAGATGGTACAATGTTCACAGAGCTATTAATTATACAAATAAATTAGAGTTTTAGGAGGAAGTTAAAAAGTCCTTCATTCAAGGTTAGTTATTTTCCACAATTTAAAAATAAACGTAAAAATATTTGCTATGCGATAGAATCTATCAAATTCGACTATCAAACTACCAAGTTATTTCCAGATTGAGCCAGTCTGTATAAATGGAGCATGAATAATGGTGTAATTTTTTCTACAATTAGCTCAATAAAAAAATTAGCGATTATGAATATTGGCAAAAACATAGGAGTGTAAATGCAACGTTCTGGCAGAGAAACAATAGGAAAAAACCCGTATTTTCGAGTTTTTATAGAGTCTACCATCCTTCAGATATGATTACGAAATAATTGTTAGCAGAAATATTGCGATATTACATGAATTTTGACGGGATTGCAAAAAAATTGAAGCTACACTAGTTTTTTTAAAAAGAAGCCTTCAGTGATGGGTTAGCTTTGTAACAGGAGTTGGTACAAATTTTTTCCGGATATGAAATTTTTATCATTTTTCGAATATTTGAAGAAAGCTTGGATTCTTTACATTGTGGATTTCCATAGGTTGTTGTTTTTATTGCATGCCTCTCTGTTCGAAGTCTACATGTGAGTCACTTTTTATATTGTGTAATTATTATTACATTTGTTTGATTTTATTATTTTTATTTTCATATTGAGTAAGTACAATTTTGCCTAGTTTAAACTCAATTAGTCCTCGGTTTGACTTTGTTTTTTTTCGTCAATAACAGGCTTGGGAAAAATAACCAACCTATTGTTAAAATTTGCAGGTTAATTAATTATAATTCTATTCCTTCCAATGAGGATCATTAATACACGAAAACTTCGAACTTGTTGAGATGTCACGGAAAGATTTTTCTAGTGGCTTAAATTAGACGCATCCTTAGAAAAGACGAAAGGAACATGTTTGGTCTGAGGGAAAACAGGATTTGGTGTGGTTCCGCGGTGCTGCCTCTGGATTTTGCTAATTTAATTCGATTGCAAATTATTCGTTTTAAACCCAGTTTTATTGTTGCAACACAAAAAAACAAAGTTAAATTATATAAAAGCTACTGCTTCGAATAGAGTTTCATAAACATCGCGGTTTTATTTGCAAATTATTGCACGTAGAATATTTCAACCAATTACAATCACTGTTGTCCTACTTTAATTGTATTTTAAAGTTTAAAATTGGAATTTTGATAAGCCAATTTTATTGAATAATTTCAAGTTCTTGTTATTCTTGTTTTGTATAGTACGCTTCTTCGAAGTTTAATAGTTTTGTTTAATCAATTTTGCGGTTTCTTTTCATTAACTTAATTTTGAAAAAAACAGTTTGCCTGATGTGGTTTAGAAAGCTTTACATTTCGCATATATCAGTAGAAAAATTATAATTCCAATTAATCTAATTGAATCCAAGCAGTGATTTTGTTAAAAAAGGCTTCTAATTATAGCCGTTTCACATCAAACAACTTCGCAATAATCAACTGTGAAAGGAGGAATTTTCAAAATAATAAACGATAGACTTGAATACAATTTTACAAGTAGAAATAGGTAGCTAAATATAGACAACTCAAATTACAATACTGTTATTACCTAGCATAATACAGATATATGTAAATGTGTAGAGTTATTCAATTTAAGCAGCGGTATTGTGGCTTGATATAATTTTAAACCGCTAATAATAATCGATAGAACTGTATTTGATTAGAATTGACGGTACATTTACGCAAAAATCGACTAAACTCTTTTTATAATCAGCCACTTGTTTCTGACATAATCATCGATTTAGAATTAAATTAAATGAATATTTGGTTGCCGCTGTATGTGTAGAAGAAGTTGCTTGCCGACAGAAATAGAAGCAGAAACTCAAAACAAAGTAGGTACACAAAAAACTCGATTTTCTGGAAAAATAACAAGCTTAGCGGAAAATTTAAGAGAGATTTGGAAACCGCTTTCAATTTTCTATAAACTCATTGAAATATTATAAGGGAGAATTTGAAAAATAAATCTATTGTCTTGTATAGTTCAGAATTCAATCAACTCAGAATAAAGACCCTTTTAGATACCCTTTGAAATGCTGTTTCTAGCTACTCTATTCATTACAAAGTCTCATCAAGCAAGGGAAATGTCGATTACTAAAAATTGGCATTTTGAAGTCAAATCAAAAGAAAATGATGGATCCTCAAGTTTCTGTCAATTTTGCGGAAAACTAATAAACTTATTTGAGGTCTCTTAGAGATCTGAAAATCTCTTTCAATTCGCTACTTACCGTAAAAAGTCATTGAAGAACTGATAGTATTTGTTAAATTACAGGAGAAAATAAAAAAAATAAAGAAAAAACACCTCTGTGGCGTAGAATTCAATCGAAATACATCCTCGAATGCTCCTTAAAATGCTGTTTCTCACGATGTTTAAGTTATTACAATAAATCAACAAACAGGCGAGTTATCGATGATTAAATAGTGGCAATTTGCCGGCACCCGAATCGGCAAAGATGTCTGGTTTCAGTAAATTCGTATGCCTCTCATAGTCATGATTTCTGCTGCATATCAGTTTAAAAGGGAGCGGAAACAGAAACAGAGCTTCAAAACCTTGCGGAAATTCCGCAGAAGCAAAGTATAATAAATAAGTGTCCCGAAATAAGACCCTGTTATGATTTTAAAGACGATTTTGAAGATGAATCAAAAGTGGAAAGTATATTTGTTTTATCGCTTTTTCTGTCAATATTACTATATATTTAATTACTTATTAAGAGCAATTGAGGGTTCATTTTGCTTTAGCTTTGATTTATATGTAAGAACGCATTTTCTTTCGAATTTAAAAAGAAAGTCGTCTTGTTGGTCGAAATTGCGATGAAAATATTTTCAAAACTACACTAGAACATTCACTAAAATCTAGAATAAGGCCAGCAATTTAAAAAAATTCTTAGCTTCTTTTTGGATATAAATAAATACGTCTTCAAACTTTGACAATTTCTCTTAATGTTCTAGAATTGTACTCTGGACCTTGACTCGTGCCAGTCCTTGATGAAGAAATTAAGACAACTAAGCCGGTTCCTTCAATAAATCATCCACTTTTCTCGTCAACTCTACAGCAAGAAACGTCACATGTCCCACTTTCAATACGTTTTTGTCAATTGGTGTCTTATTCAGAATTGGCTCGTTGAATTTGAAGACTTCAGAAGAAATCACTGCCAAATTAATGATTATGGCGCAAATTTTTATTAATATTCAATGATTTATTGAACTTTGATAATATTTTGTAATAGACTGTATTATTTTCATAATACTGATAATAATAGTAACAATATTTAAGTCTAAATTTAGAAATTCTGTAATAGTATTAGCAATGAGGTCAATTATTGATACATTATTCTTTATCCTCTAGTAGTTTATTGTGAGTAATTATTTTAATTGTTCTTATTTAATGATAATATCCTCGATTAATGATCGTTTATTTATAACCACTACCAAGTTTGACAACGTTTACAATGATATGAGTTATTTGTAAAGAAGCAGCAAGAAGGCTAGATAATCAAGGACGTACCATTTTTCGATTAGCCGATAATCAAAGAAACAAAGTTAAGGGTCTATTTGGTTGTTTATCACAGTCAACTCTCATTAGTATTGATAAGAAGATTGTTGAATTTAAAGGGTTTTATTAGGTCGAATAAAGCCAATTATAGGAATGTAATTTTTGGTGGTTCGTGTTGTGGAAATTCGAAATAACTGGAGAAAATCGTGCTAATTACGGTAATACAACTTGAAGAAAGGCGTGTAATTATAAATGATTTTCACTTATTCATTAGTTTTACCCATTGGAAATATAACATGTGTATTGAATTTGCTTAATTAAAAAAAAAAACGAATTATTTTCCGAGAGAATTTGTTAGAACCGGATAATGGAAAAGAGATAGTTGCGGTGGCTTTCCGGAAAAAATGCAGCACTCCTTCTCCGTCCGATATAAATTGTTGAAATGTGTTAAATGTCGTTAGTTAAACTGTGACTTAAGAGGCACTGGTGCACAACGTTATATAATTATAAATGTGTAAAATCTTAAATACGGAAAGTGAATTTTGTCGGAACGGTGGTATTGTGGGGGAAATTGTTTAATACACGAAAAAACAAGAAAAGGAAAAACGAACTGTATTTAGTTTGTAATTTCGTAAAAACATCAAGCTTTCTGATTCGTTCAAAGGCTCAGTAATAATTATATTTCTAAATAATAAAATTATGTGTGTAAGTGTGTAAGTGCGCTGTATTTGTACAATAAAACTGTTCTGATAATATTTTTATAATAATAATGGGTATGTGAGTTTGCGTGCCAGTTGTGTGTAACATTTGGTGCATCTAAGTTGGACTGGCGAAATTCGTAAAATGAGGTACCGTTTTTATCCAAAACAATATTTCCACAAATCCCGAATCGGACAGTTTTAGTTTATCTGAATCACGAATTTGAGAATCATTCCAGTTCCAACGAATCCTCATTAAAAATTCGATGATAAACTTAGCCCGATTAACGTCAACTTTCACTCGTAACCGCTTTATTTTTAATTTCTCTATTTATCACTTTTACATTTCAGCAATACAGTTGGTGAAACTGAAGTTGAAGATGTGTACAAATTGAACTTAGATGAACCATCTGAAGAGTTGTTAGAATGGGCCAAAGAGCACATCCGCGAGGACCCGAATACGCGCTGTCAATTAATTGAGGAATTCCGTGACATGATCTATTGTAATTCTTTCTATTTAATTATTTAATTTGTATGCACATAAAATATTGTATAAGTCTAGTAATTATTTCTAAATTTAATCGTACCAAGTTTTGAAACTTAATAGTCTTGCGTAATTGGGATTTTTCTTTGTTTCTAATTATAAAACAAACTATTAACTCATTAAATTCAAAGTCTTAAAAAATTAATCTTATCAATATTTTATTTTAATAGTGAAAATGTGTGTTGACAGCTAGAGGTGAGTGTGTTCCACATAGAACTGATGATGCATTCTTACTTCGATTTTTACGCGGCAGGAATTTCGTTTTGGAACGCGCTCATGATTTGGTAATCATTTAAGCATTTAATTAGCGCAATTTTCGGTCTCGTTCTGTTTGTAGAAAAATTGTATAATTTCAGTTGAGAAATCGCTTGATATCCTTTAGCGCATTGTAGTACTGGAACAAATTTTGGCCACTATGAAGAAAATTACGTTCGACTTGAGAAACCCGTTTTCAACTCGTTGCAATGCTGCCAAACAGGTCGCTTAACGCCTTGCAAAACTAGTATTAAAATAATACTTGAGTACAGTCCATTTAATTAGCGAAGTATTAAAGAAAACCGGTAACAACTCGATTTGTAAGGTACGCTAATGAATATCAAGTGAAGTGGAACTCTGTGAAAATTATTGAGATTAGAACGAAATCGAAACATAATAGACGATAAATAACAGTGTTCCCGTTATTTAATTACAGATCGTTGCTTATTATGATTTTAAAGATAGAAATCCGGAAATGTTCGATAATTTCGGCTTCGATTTGTTGGACCGTGCTGGACAAGATGATATTATGGCCGTACCTCCATATACCGACCAATTTGGACGGAGAATGTTGATAATAAGATTTGGTAAAATTATTTTTAACTACAATTACAACTTCCTGTTTTTCGTGAAAGTTTTCGAACCCATCAAAATATTAATCGACAACTTGAATAGGAGCTTTCAATGAGTTCTTTATACGAAAGTTTATTGTACAAGAGAGAGCTCATTAGTTTAATCGATAGAATCGGTTTTGAAAGCGTTACCTCATTCATTAGCGCCTCTTTGTTGATTTGTAAACTGGCAATCTCCACAATAATTATCGTGATTTTGATTGGAAATGTAGGTAAATGGAATCCAGAACGGATGACAACTGACGAATTTTCAGCAGCAGCATTTATGGTACTCGAGATGGCGATTTTAGAGGAACAAGCACAAATTAAAGGGGGTGTTGCGATTTTCGATCTCGCCGGCCTATCAATGTCACAAGCTTGGTACATGAACCCAAATCTAGCTCTACGGATCTTCCAAATTATGGTGGTACGTACCGTTCAATTATCGATAATTATTTGATGTAATTGAAAATTTCAGACGTCTTTCCCGCAAAAAGTGGACGCTTTGCATGTGGTGAATCAGCCGTGGATGTTCGATATGTTGTACAATTTTTTTAAGCCGTTGATGGTCGACAATCGAATACAACAACGGATCTTTTTCCACGGTAATAATATGGATAGTTTGCATCAGCATATTAGTCCAAAGAATCTGCCGGATGTTTACGGTGGTGTACGTAAAAATTACGATTTTAAAGAGTGGATTAAATGGTTTGAACGGGATCCAAGAATTATAAAAGAACTCAAATCTTTAGGCTATAAAGTTGAATTGAAGGAAGACAAATTGGATATTCATTAAGGTCAAACAATTAAAATTAAGAATTAATGGAGAGTATTGATTGGAATAATTGGTCTTATATTTTGATATAAATAAAAGTACAAAAAATCTAGTATTTAGTTGATTATAAACAGAAACACAATAAAAATAAAAATTAGCTCTAAAACTTAAAAGTAATTGCTTGAGACTTCTCTAATTAAACATTACTCTAAATTTTTCGATTAAAGTTAGAGCAATATTCCAAATTTACTACAAAATAAGAATTCTCTCAGGTGACATCAGTATTGGAGCCAAATTCTTAAAATGCCACTATTTTATCAATTATTTGGTAAATATTATGATTTATCTTCATTATTATCGCACAAAGCTCTACCTTCACACTACTGGATCTTCATAATATTCTATCTTTTGTAATTTTTTTCTAAATGGGTAATTACATCTTAATTTAGAGATACAGATGGGTTCCAAAATTTCTATAATGTCAGTATTTTACCAATTATTTGATAAATATTATGATTTATCTTCATTATTATCACACAATATTATGAATTTCTCAATATTTTTACTTACAATTAAAAATTTAACAGAAATTTTAGACTGAGAGTCGCATGTTTTAGCTTATTTTTAAATTTCGTGCCCAGCTAGCCTACAAAATAAGGCTTAAATTCGTTCTACTGATAAGTAGGTACTTGGGATTATTGATAAGGTATTTATACCAAATACAAGTTGAATGCACTTTATTCATTTATCTTGCTATAGATTCAGGTTCATTTGAACAAAACGATTCTAAACTTTTTTAGTTTAAAATCTCGAGATAAGTTCTTTTTGATCATTGTACTTTGCACAATAATCGTGCGTCATTTGATAATTTTTATCGATAATTATAAAGTAAGACATCTTATTGTCACAGTAATGGGAAAGTATGCGTTTTAAACAAATTGGATTTTTTTTTACAGGGGATAAAGTGAAAGACAATTTTTTTGCAATGCTCGGTAAATGTGTACTTTGAACAGAATAAAGGAGAGTTTCTTAAAGTATCCGCTATTATTTTAATTATTAATTATTCTAATGCATTTAAATAATTCCACTGGTTAATGTTTTCGTTTGATTATAATCATGACTAATGAATTTATAACAATTACAATTCTGATTCATTAAAATGAAAATGATCATTAGAAAATAATCGTGTGTATAGCCGTAATTTGAATATTTTCCAGTCGATAAAATTGAATATTTACGAAAATCAAACATAGAATTATGTGAAATAAAACAGAAACGATTTCTTACAATACCAATAATAGGTGTGTCGAAATCGTAATGATTTTAAGCAATTTCAACAAAATATTTTGAAATTGTCTAATATCCTTTTGTCCATTCTATCGAAGATAATAGGTTTGATGACAAAAAAAAGCAACCACATATGTAGTGTATTATCCAATATCATGTCGATATCACATGTGGGTGCCGCCTCTTAAATTGTGTTATTGTTTTCGTAAATTTATAAAAATACCTGCTACCTTTATTTTGATTGTAGACTACTTATTGTGCTCTTTAATGGTAAGATCGCCTTATATCCATTTCAATGCGATTGTTGTAATTTTATTGAGTTTGAATCACTAATTTTATTATAATCGTTGAAAAAAAATTTAGAGAATACTCGCTACAGTCAACGGGTATTGAAACAAGTTTAAAATGTAACTAATTAACTCGTTTTATTTTATCAAATACTGATTGTTAAACATGCTCTATCTGTGTTTTGAACAAGTGGTAATAAATTTTGCATACAATCAATACTTGAATGAAATAATCGTTTATAATGACCGATGTTGTGTCAACTAAGTCAGTTTAAGGGTCTACTTTTTATCGAATAGGTTGATTTTTGTTTGTTTTCAGTAATCCACCATGGGCAAGGACGACAGCAAGAAACAACAACCACAAGTGGTTATCCATTTCGAAAAAGTGCCTGAGGGATGTAAGTAAACTTTTATTAAAAAAAAAAGAATCAGATTTCCAATAAAGCCTAGTCATTGGTTTCTTTTGCATAATAACAACGATAGACTATAAAGATTTTCAACAATTTTTCTCAATTTAACATCAATTATACAATTAAAATACCTTTCGTATTTTTTTGGAGATTTATATCATTACTTCCAAAAGGACGAATTAATTAATTTGCGATTTCGTGCGTTCAAATATAATGACTTATTGAAATTTTCGACAATTTCCAGGTATTTAAACTCAAAACAATTGTTCTACGCCGGCTAATTATAAAGCGTTATGACTGTCACATTTGATGCAATTAAATTTTGTACAGTTTTTCCGGTTTATTACAATTTAAATCAACACTATTTATTATTTATAATAATGGAGAAATAGAAGATTTGCCGGAGGTACTTTGAACTTCGCACTGCAAACATCAAATTAGAAACAAAATTTTTGCGTTATACTACACTAATCAGATGTTTTCGTATTATATTTGAGGCGATAATTAACAAAATTAATAACAAACAACTACAATAATTTACAATTATATACCCAGTAGAACAATTAATTTAAAGTTGTAGCTCAATTTACCTAATATTCCTTAGATTAAACTTATTCTAATTCAACAAAATCTTATCCAAAATATCTATAATTGTATCTATAATTTCTATTTTCAATTTGATTATAAATAGGAACATTTCATCACATTGCCGGAAGCTATTTTATTATGAAAAGCTCAAAGTTCAAAAATTTGCCTCTATTATTGAATTTTTTCTATAATTGAAAAGTGTACGGTCACCACTTTCAGTCATCTCAGGGGGCAAAACAATTGTCACTTTTCAAAACAACCCTACTCGTTTATTTTCCAACGGATTTTAATGATCTAAACGGCGTCTGAAAGAGCATTTCAAGGAGCAGGGCAGTTGCTATTTGATTTTTTGAAATTCGGATAAAATCTAGAGTTACGGAAGGAAATATAGAAGCATGTTTTTTAGCATTTTTGTACAGTTTTTTTTTATATTTTCTCTCATAATTTCGCAAATATTGCTTATTTTCTAATGAATTTCACACAATATGTGGCAAATTAAAAGCGCTTCTCAAATCTGCCAGAAATTTTCCGATCGCATTGTTAATTTTTCGGAAAATTGATGAAACGTTTAGACATTCCAATTTGATTTTTTTACGTACAGTTTTAAACTTGGACGACTGAATCAGAGCTCATTTGAAAGTAGATTATTTTGAAAACAGTTTGAGGCTGAAATTTGGAAATTTTGTTGGAAATTTATGGTGGGGAATAGTGGGGAATTTTCACCTATTATTTTTGCAATTTATAGGTAATTTCATTGCCTTTCTGACGGTACCATTGTTGATGTAACAAATTGAAAATCTTTTAGAAAATTGGTGATAAACAAAACTATGTTTACCGTGTGAAAAGCTGACAGTGATAGTTCGATAGCTACTCGCCAGAGTGTACTATTATCCACAAAAATGGGTTTCTTCCAGTGGCGCATAGATGTCAGCAGGTGTCTTTCTGCAATGTTGCCAAATTTTCTTTTGTGTCTGAAGCCACACGTTTGTCGTCTTATTTTTGCATAGATAAATGGAGAAAAAAACAATAAACTGGTTTAACAATTAACAAAAAAAATTAGTCGCTATTTTGCTTGGAATGTTAAAAAAAGAAAACTGTAATTTTTTTTCACAAAAAAATAAACATTTCTAGCAAAGTGACGACTAATTTTTTTGCTAATTTTTGAAGTTCATTATATACAACCAGTTTATTGTTTTTTTCTCCATTGATGTATGCAAAAATAAGACGACAAAGGTGTGGCCTTAGGCACAAAACGAAATTTGGCAACATTGCAGAAAGACGAGATGAAAGACGTTAGAGCCATCTTTCCGCCAATAGATGTAACCAATTTTTGTGGTTTGGAGATTTGCTATTCAACTAGCTTTCCACACGATAAACATAATTTTGTTTATCACTAATTTTCCAAAAGATTTTCAATTTTTTCACAGCAACAATGGTACTGTGGGGTAGGTAATGAAATTATTTATAAATTGCAATACACTTTATACAAAAATAATTAATTTTAACAGATAAAAATTATCGGTGAAAATTCCCCACATGNACCATAAATTTCCAGTAAATTTTCCAAATTTCAATCTCAAACTATTCTCAAAATAATTTGCTTTCGAACGAGCCCTAGTCCAGTTGTCCAAGTTTAAAACAGCACGTAAAATAATTAAATTAAAATGTCTAAGCGTTTCATCAATTTTCTGGAAAACTAACAATGCGATCGGAAAAATTATGACAGATTTGGAAAGCGCTTTAAATTTTCCACATGTAGTGTGAAATTAATTGAAAAAAAAGCAATATTTGCGAAGTTACAAAGGAAAATTTTAAAAAATGTAAAAAATGTTAAAAACATGCTTCTATATTTCCTTCTGTAACTCCAGATTACATCTGAATTTCAAAAAACCAGTTATCAACTGCCCTGTTCCTTGAAATGCTCTTTCAAATGCCGTTTAGACCAGTAAAATCGATTGGAAAATAAACGAGAAGGGTTGTTTTGAAAAGTGACATGAAAGTGAAATTTTCAGATAGCACTGTTAGTTTTCTGGAAAAGTGATGAAAACTTTAAAAATTTAACACAATATTGCCTGCGCAATTTTAGACTTTAGACGACGTTATGCTTGGTACTAAAATTTTAATTCAAACACCTAAATTTAATATAAATAAATAACAATTATACAAGGCATAGAATTAACATTAACGAATCTATTTTATTGTTTGGCAAAAATTAATTTAATTCCTTAGATAATTTTTAATTATTATTAGTATTATTAGCTACCCAAAGTAATTAAAACCTACACACGCACCAATACAATACAAAACAATACAAATTTAATTAATTTCCTCATTGAACGTTTTAGAGACAATAGTGTAATTTTGAAAGATAAGTTAATAAGTTTAGTGGAAACTGTAGGGGTGATCTTGAATATTCCTTATACGATTAATCAGTCAAGTGGAGATCTTTGAAACTGATTACTAACATAATTTTCAACGAGCTATATCGTGTGTAAAATATTTTAAGGATTTATAGGAAGGTCTTTGGAGATCATCTTAGCGAAACTTGAGCCCCGTAGCTCACCGTGAAGTCGGTCAAAAAACGATCGTTTGTACTAATGTCGCGATTTTCAAAAGCGAGGTACGCACGTTTAATGAACCAGAATGACTGAAGGATGTTTCCAGATTGTTTTTTTTTCACTTCTCTCCATCTTATTCTGGACTGGATAGAAGAATTTTGCATTTATTCCATAATGCGATGGGGAAAAATGAAAAAATTATGTTGAGAGCATCCTTCAGTCAGTCGCGATATCATTAGAAATGAGCGTTTTTTGACCGACTTCACGATGAGCTACGGGGCTCAAATTTTGCCAAATTACTCCAGAGCTTCTATAAATCTTTAAAATATTTTACAAAGAGCTCGCCAAATAAGGGCCATACGAACTTATAATACAAAAATCTACTTTTAATTCCAAAAAACTAAAAAAACTTGTAAATAAGTTTTGCTGCAATTTCTACCTTTCTCTGTGTTGTTAAAATTAGAGTTGATTAAATTATTAATTAGATTCCTATGACACTGGATTTATAAATGAATCTATTTAAATTGTCACGTGTTTAATTAATAATGGAATATGTGGTTGCATAAATAAACAATCAAAATTAAATTGTCGCGATAATAATTTCCCAATATTGCCTCTATTCATTTAGAAATTAAAAATTAAAGCTCGTCGCTCATGTAAACAAATTACCTTCATTATTTCTAACGGTCTTTATCAAACTTGACGAAAAGCTGCCAAAATTTTATATTTGAAGCTCCTATCGGTAGAAACTTTTTAAAACACTCGGAATTTCATCAATCGTATTGAAAACCGACTCAGTTTACAAATGTAATGAGTAATAACAGTGGTAAAATAGCTTAAACGATTGTGAGCTTTTAATTTCATTACATAATAAAAATTACAGTTACTTTGAACATCCATTAAATACTTTATTGTGTATTATTTAGTTACGTAAAAACCATTTTTTATATGACAAAGACATATATCTTTGGACAAATCATTTATCATTCGTCTTTGTCTGTGAATCGTGTTTTTTTAAACGTCTACGTCAAGGCTAATTCATTAATATAAAAACAATATTAGAAGTGAATCATTTGGAAAATTTATCTCAGTGCCGGCTCTAGGGGGCCTGGTTGACTGCCGGCCTGGGGCGCCAGTTCTAAAGGGGCGGTATCTATTTCATTAGATAAATTAAATTGAAATAACTACAAGGGTTTATTTTTAATACTTAATAAAACAATATTATTTCTGAAGAGGCGCAACCAGGTTCGATAGAGTCGGTCCTGGTTTATCTAAACACAAATCGAAAATAGAAGAAACTATAATTACTAATAGATCGTTAACATTAATTAAATTTACATACCTACATATAACTTTCACAAAAATAAACGAAAGTGGTGCAAATTATAAAAATAATAACGCCATAATTGTCCAATTTTCATTATGACTTTTGGGGAATTCTAATGCGTTAGTGGGTATTTTGAATTGTTGGACAAATCGTTAAGTAATTATGACTTTGGGCAATTTAATTTGGAAAAAATTTACTTATAGAGCTGTTTTTCGATAATTGATACCTCTGAGGTAGAGGTACCAGTTGTCATCACTGAACCAGTTACCGTCATGGCCAGTTGCCGTCACTATTTTGATAATTTACTCATCTGTGTGTTTTTTTAAAATTAATTGACAAAAGTGTAAACTAGTGACGATAATTGGTCATGACGATAATTGGTTCAGTGACGATAACTGGTATTTTTACCTTATAATTTATGTTTATTGAAATTTCTTGACAATCATACACACAATTGTGGGTATTGTAACTGGTCTCCAATGATTTCATTGAAATTTCCAATTAATTTCAAGCATCAATAATGTTGCGTTAATACATCAATTTATTTTGTAAATGCTAATTTATTTACTCAACTATTGATAATCTTGTAGATTTCGTATTTGATTAAATTTTAAGTAGTTTTGAACATGGAAATTAACCGGATAATCTTGCATTTACGTGCACGTTGGACTTCAACAATTTTTCTCTTTATAGACTTGTAGAATTTATGTAAAAGCAAAGTTTAAAGCTCAAGGTTACCTTAAATATATTTGTGAAACCTGCAAGAATGCAATGTCGAATTCGAAAAAGGACAATAATATCGGAAATTTCCTCCAATTTTGGTTCTATCATTGGCATTTCGGTTTCAAGATTGCAACTCAAATAACCCGATTTCGGACATTGTGGAACCTTAACACTTTAATCAACAATATTGCTTTTATTGTAAACTCATTGCGACAATATTCTAGAAAAACCGCAACATTTATCACAATTTTAGACTTTAAATGCGGATTTAAAGGTCAATTTTTTGCAAATTATCGGATCATTCATTGTCCGGTTTTCCAGTAAAATTCTGCATCTTCCTCCTACTCGTTTGTTGGGTTTTAAAAACGACGTATTCTACCAAAATAACGATGCTTGTAAATTTTAATTAATTTTGACGTTTAGAAAGTTTTCTGAAAAATGCATTCAAATCAACTTTCCATGTAACAAAGTTTGTGTCTAATTTCTATAAACCACTTTATATTCTAAAACTGTAGAAAATGGGTCTTTAAATATATAAAAATTACTTTTCTTTAATGTGGTTCGTATATCGAAACATTCACTCCAAATTAAAATAAATGGACGACTTTATTTTTGGTTTAGAATGTCATTTAAGCTGATTAAAAATGGAGGGAAATTGAATTACAATACCTTGAGATATAATCGCCTTTATTTTCAATCTCGAAGACTTTGAAAAAAGTGTTATTTGTAAAAAGTCGAGAACTTGCCAGCTGGTAAATATTTAAACGTTAATAAAAAACTTCATTAAAAAACTTAACACCTGTCAATTACAAATTATTCTCAAATAATTAAAAAAGACAAAGTAATGTTTAAAGATAAACAAATTAAAAGCCACTCAAATGGAGAAAAGCGAAAAACAATTCTATCTTCATGATCAGTGACGGGTATTTTTGTTGTGGAAAAAGCCGCAAATTGAGAGAAATTTCGTTGATTATGCGCCAAATCAGTAGCGGAACCGGTCTAAAATTTAGGTTTTGTCAATTTTCAATCAAATTTTCGCCTGTCTCAACTTCAACGATTCAGTAAACGGACAATTTAATTTGTCATAAAAGTCATGTAATTTTAGATAATTGATAAATAAGTATAGAAAATTGATATTGTTCCCCTGCTATAAGAGAATGGAACGCGCATGTATTTAAATATCTAACATTGTTCAAACACTACAGTTTTTCTGTCGCCGTATAAAATAATCTATGAAATATATACGTGGGATAGATGAATTTTATCGTTGATTCTAAACATAGCAGTAGCTAGCACCCATCCGGTAATTTAGATAATAACAACAACAACCAGTACAGGTAACATATCAACAACAAATCGAACGCATTCGTTTTAGAAAGTTCACCGTGATCGCACGTAGTAATTCCAAATTAATAACAGTTTAAAGAAGACACCAGCAATGTCGAAAGGTAAGCGGATTTAATTCGAATTGTTCTTAAAATTTACACTCTAAAAAATTTGTTCTAAATCCACGAGAAATACCTCGCGATTTGTAAATTTCCTGGTTGTTTCATCAATTTTCAAACGTTAATTAGTAATTAAACATCCGGGTAATTAGTTTTTCGCTTATTCAAATTTAAACAATATTCGTAAAAAACGTTGTGTCTTTTCCGAGCCAATATTAGCATATTTATTTGGTTGAGAATAACCTGTTAATGTATCCAAAGTACAAAACCTTGAATATTGAAAAATTATACACGAAATCAATTATATCTTCAACAATTTTGATAGACCGTTTCGAAAATAAATTTGTATAGTCGAAAATGAAAAGTTTATTTAAATCCGGAATTTTAATTTGATTGTAAATTCCAGCATCCGAGATCTTCCTGTCCGGTTTGGACACGATCCCTTATGTAACCATCGGCGATTACACATGTCGCTTAGAATTCGACGAACCATCGGCTGACGTCAAAGAAATCGCCAGGAAAGAATTACGAGAAACCCCCGATGTTGTCAAAGAGGCTGTTGCAACCCTACGCGATCTTCTCAAAGGTTTGCAAAACTCGATTGTCGTCGGATTTGATTTAAATTTTGCAATTTCAGAGGAGAAAGATCTACACGTACCGCTGGATAACGAAAACTGGCTAATACGGTTCTTGCGTCCATGTAAGTTCTATCCAGAAAGCGCCCGGGATCTTGTAATTTCTCCCTTAAAATACACCGACATTGATAATAATTGTGGAATTTTAGATAAAGCGATATTATGCGTTTAAAGTTAAACATAGCGACGTGTACAATGGTTTGCTGCCTAGTAGAGAAGCCAACATTTTCAAGCAGAATATTTTGATTGTGCAACCGAATCGCGACCAGTTTGGTCGACGAATTTTGGTCATCGAATTAGGAAGTTCGTACCGAAATTTCCGTAATTCCCTCATAATTTGCTGATAAATTTTAGAAAAATGGAAACCGAGTGAAGTGACATTGGATGAGGTATTTAAGGGCTCAGTACTGTTCCTGGAAGTTGCCATGTTAGAACCGGAAACGCAGATTTGTGGGGCTGTTGTTATTTTCGATATGGACGGCTTGACGCTATCGCAAACGACAAAATTCACACCGATGTTTGCTAAACGTATCGTCGATTGGTTACAAGTTAGTTTTTTGATAATATTGAAAACAATAAAAAAACCGTTTATCAATAATCGATAATTTCAGGATAGTGTACCGTTGCGAATCAAAAATATCCACATCGTCAATCAACCGTACATATTCAAAATCGTTTTCAATCTATTTAAGCCGTTTTTACGGGAAAAACTTCGTAATCGCATCATCTTCCACGGTACCGATCGTAAATCGTTACACCAATACATTAGTCCGAAATGTCTACCGGAATGTTACGGTGGTACTTCAGATTTGCCAAGAATTAATGGCGGCGATTGGCTGAAATTGTTACAATCGTGCGAAGAAGAATATAAAGCTGTAAATTCGTATGGTTACAACAAGAAACTCGAACAATAATTGTAATTTACTGTTAATAGTGATGGTATTAAAATTAAAAAACGGGGGTACAATGATTTTTTATACGATATTTAGTGATTTGTAATAGAAAAATTTATTTATATTGTAGTTCCAATATGAACTGTAGTAAATAAAATATCAAGCAATAAATTAAGCGATTTTATTGGTATCCACTTGAAAAAATTGTAACAGTTTCCATTAAATACATCGAACCTGTTTCATAATGATTTTTCAAGCTTCTTGTACGTAAAGGGGCCTTTAACGTAGTTGTGAGCTATTGGTACGACTGAAATAATCTTGCGCGGCTTTTTAACTTCCCCGACCAGTTTAAATTTGGCCAGCACAAACTATTTGGTGGCCGTTCGAGTTGATTAGTTTATGGTGCCAATCAGACCACAGGGGTGGAAAGGGGAGGTGGTTGATTGAAAAAAGGTTAAGATAAGAAATTTGGTAATGACGGCTTAGAAGGTTATCCAACATAATTTTTAAAGCGTAGCAAAATTTATAACGGTAGTTTATAAAGACAGAATATCTACTGTTGGTACTGAAGGCATAAAATCCTACGCGTTTGTCATTTTTGAAACAACCTCAGAATATTTGTTTTCAGGCGCTTTTTTGAGCGGGTTTTGTGTTTCGGTTAGTGCTGTTTTAATATATAAATGTTTTAAAATAATATAAATTTTGATTTTTCCACAAAAAAAGAAATGTATATTCCCCCAACAATTGAATCCATATGATTTGAATTTTTCCATGTTTTTGTTGGTACTACCGTACTACTTTTTACTTTGCCCTCAAATGACAGTTCTGTCGTTCTGTCAAAATTTGGCAATTGAATCATGAATCGAGTTTATAAGAAGGTTGAACTGAACAGGGTGTGTGTGGCATCAACGATCAGTGAACAGAGTTTTGGTTGACGAGGTGCTGGTTTCTCGTTGAATTTTTCGGTGGTTCTGAGATAGCCAAGGTTTTCGATTCCCAATTTTGATTTTTATAGTAAGTTAGGCCCGGTTTCATAATCAATTTAAAGGAAACTTTAATTT